>CAAKHD010004984.1:41927-44412 GCA_901007705.1 Fistularia tabacaria | reverse complement strand
TTTGTCTGTGTTTTTTTATGTGTTTATGTTTGTGTGTGTGTTTATGTGTGTGTTTATATCTCTTTTTCTATGTGTGTTTGTGTGTGTGTGTGTGTGTGTGTGTGTGTGTGTGTGTGTGTGTGTGTGTGTGTGTGTGTGTGTGTGTGTGTGTGTGGAGTCAGATAGTGGACAGCATGGATTCAGCCCACAGCACTATGTTATACTATTTTACAGATATAAGGAACGCAAATATGTACAGACAGAACCATAAATACACATGTGTGCGGGAGAAAGAGTACAGTATAGATGCTCAGAGAGAACCAGACATTTTTAAAGGAACCTTAGGGAAACAGGTGATGCAAGGTTGAGATTGAAATTTTGGATGTTGGAGGACTGGTTAACGGAAGAGGAGATGGGGATTCAGCTGTAAAAAAAAGTTTGCAACATTAAGGTCACATGACCTGGAAAACGGAAACACGAATGCGCAGAAAACTTTTGAATATTCTCATGCGTATATGACATTATGTATTTTATCAACAATATGTTGAGGTGCAGTTCCGGGCTGCCGCAGGATTTAACCTGTTTGCCGATTAACTATCCTTGAAGGAGATGCTAAAACTAGCAACAAGGTCCCCTCTTCGAATCCAAGCTTCCTAATGGCAGCTACATTAGCATGCTAGTGGAATCCCTGCAGTGTCTGCTAAACAGCAGGATGCGATTTTCCTAATTCACCTCAGGGAATGTTAATGCAGTATTTCAACACCTCATAAAGATTTGAGTGCATGATGGTGTTTAGTTTCCACGTGTTCAATGTGTATATGCGTGTCCATATTTATTTATGTTTGTATACGTATGTATGTGTGTGTGTGTGTGTCTGTGTGTGTGTGTGTGTGTGTGTGTGTGTGTGTGTGTGTGTGTGTGTGTGTGTACTGTGAGTGTACTGTGTGTGTGTGAGAATGAATGCATGTGTCTATGCATGTATGGGTGGATTTATATATTTTGGTTTGTATTTATGTGTGTATGTGTGTATGTATGTATACATGCATGTATTTTGCGCATGCACATATGTGTGTCTGTATGTTTGTATGTATGAATGTGCATTTATGTATGTATGTATGCGTTTATACATGTAATTGTGTTTCTATCTATTTATGTATGCATGAATGCATTATATATATATGTGTGTATGTATGTATCTGTATATTTCATTTATCTATTCAAAGTCATGCCTTGCTCTTCACTGAAGCTGTGCTCTCTCAAGTGTGGGTACACTTGCAGCCCTATTTTTGGGCTGGTGAAGATCATGATATAAAAAATTAATCAATTAATAAATTAATTCCCAGATAATAGTTAATTAACATCACCAATAATTGTTTTATTGTGTCAGCTCATCTACTGTAAAAAAGAAAAAAGTACAGGATGTAACTCGCATTGGTGTTGAATTTATTGGAGGAAAACACATACACTTTAAAATGGAAGTAATGAATGAAAACTCCTCGATCTAATATCAATTTATATATTTTTTAAATTTCATTAAAAAAGTGTATCCAACCGCGAGCATTGCATCGTCCGCAGAGCTGACTGGTGAGTTGGCGAGATCACTGCGTCCCCCCAGTGAGCCACCGTGAATATTAGTGCACATGTGATTGAATCTGCTCATTATATGGGCCCGAGTTTAATTTATGCTGATCATGGTGTGTGTGACTGTGTGTGTTTGTGTGTGTGTGTGTGTGTGTGTGTGTGTGTGTGTGTGTGTGTGTGTGTGTGTGTGTGCACGCGCACTCCTGCCAGCGGCCTTTCTTCATTGTGACGGCCTGCATTCCCACTCTGGAGCAGCCGAATCAGTCCCGGAGTCTCAGTGGCTGCCGCTGCTGGCAGGAGTCCTGGGGACCAATGAGGGGAAACAATCCCAACAAAGTGGCATGAATTAATGTGACTAATTAACACCGCGTTAATTATTTGTAAATTGCATGTTTGGGTACACATTACTTGAGAGGCATATGCTGCTGGTTGTGTTCGCCCAAACAAGTGCCAGCTAATCTGTATCTCTGGAGTGGCCCGTGTCTGAAGACGTGCCAGTCAGCGCGGGGGTGGGAGAAAGGGTGGAGAGGAAGGGATGTAGGGGTGGAGGTGGAGGGAAAGCCAAGTGAAAACTCTGAGACGTATCTCTGCTGCACAAGTTCTTCTTTGTTTGGGCCTTTTCCTTAATTGCTATTTACGCGACGTCGGACTCTGTCGGTGTGTGATTCCACTCTTGTACCTTTTTCCTTTTGGCAGTCTCATAACCTTGTTTTTGTTGTGTCACTACAGAGTTTTTCACCCCCACCCACCCACCTTCCATTTTTCTGTTTTCTGTTCGCTTCTGGTTTTGCGTTAATGCTGGCATTCCGATGTACCAGCCTGCAGTGTGGCAAAATAGATCTTTTGTTATTTTTTGGGGAAGTAATGGAATTAATGGAATTACTGTTGGCCACGGTGAGCCGGAGCTGGCGATTATTCCCACTCG
>CAAKHD010004984.1:31927-36927 GCA_901007705.1 Fistularia tabacaria | reverse complement strand
AAATGAGGTTTGTTTGATGTTTTGTCGACCCAAGCGATCAATCAGTGCAATCATTTATCAATAATGATGTGCATCGTGCGGTCTAAATAAAACTACTGCCACCCGGTTAAAACTCAAGATCTTTTTTTTTAACATGTAACTCTTGGAAAGTGGGATTGCTTCATTCTTGGCTGACAGACAAAAAGTGGTGTTGCAGGATTTCCGCTATTATTCTGGGAAAAAGGGTGGGGTTTTTCAGGATTATCGAAGCAGAGGTTATAGACATGTAATAATTCTTATATAACTGCATGATTACAATGAGTTCAGGTGGTCAGCTGTTTTGCAGGAACAAAGAAATTAGTGTTTTTCTTTCCTTCTGCCTCGAAGTTATACCTTTCTTCGAAAATAGCCATCCACCTCTTACACGAGGTTGCTGCAGATCCAAGAGTAGCACTCTCAAGGCACTAGTCTAAAGATCAGTATTACTGCTGTCAGTGTAGTACTGCCCCTCTGTTTGTACTACTTGGCTACTCTGGATGCACATACACAGTATGACCCCGGGAACATGTCCCGATTCGTTCAAAAAAATGACAAAGCAGAACATAAATGAATAACCTGACAATTACAAGAGGAGTATCTAGCCATCCCTCTCTCTCTTTGTAAATATGTATAATCATTTTTGAGAAAACAGTGACCACAAACCCACTCGATGTAGCAAAAACAAATAAATGAATTCATTGAAAAAATGTCAGATGAATAAATGAGGACTTGGGACCGCGGCCCTAAAACTGTTGTCTCTGGGTCTGCAGCAACCCATAATGCTTTTTCAAATGCGCTTGCTAATTCTGGTCACAGTTGTCTTTCAAATGATGGTGGTCTTCTCTTTTTGCACTGGCTCATTGAGGTTCGCAGTCAACTCATTATGATAGCAAAAGAAAATTAAAATCGATAATGAAACAATAATATTCTGGTTAAAGAGCAGAAGGGCTAATTCATTTATTTGCATCACATCAAGGCTTTCCCCCCTGATGTTCAGGTATCTAGCGCGTTTCTGCTCAGACCCGGCTGACGCCAAGGAGTTTGCCTCCATCCCAAATAACAGCTTCTATCAAAGAATAAACATGAAACCTGCCATTATGGTTTCATACATTTTTTGATTAATGGTGAAAGACGTGGATTTCATTTGTGGTCCACTCGCATACCAAAGCCAGGGGATGTGTATGAGCCTGTGTTGGTGGCGGGGCGGCAATGCGAGGACTGACGAAGCCTCTCGAGCCGAATCATCCATCCCCCCGACCGGTTGAAGTCTGAGGGCGATAAAACACCGACGGTGTTCTCTCTCCCTCTCCGCCTCCTCCTCCCGGTTTCATCATGCCGCCTGCTCATCGTCCCGTTAGGCCTCGATGGGAAAGTTTGCGGCGTGGAAGTTGTCCGTCTTAATAATTCAAGTTAATTCTATAGCCGGCGACGGCGAGGACTCTCTCCTTGCTACTGCGAGATCGTGCTTGCTTTACGAACGTTTCCAAAGCAAATTTATGATTCCAGGCGTCATTTATCGGAAGATTCGGATGGGGATCTCGAGATTCATCACCTCATTGGTTTGTTTAAAAAGAAACTTTCTGGAATTTTGCTCCTTCCCGTGGGAAATTTGGCAGGCCGGTCGAGGCAGATGGTCTGGTTTCGCTCGCTCGCTCGGGGTTTCTCTCTAGCGGTCAAATCAGAGGTTAACTCATCACTGGCAGTGGTGTTGGGGCAGATCTCTAGTGTGACGGAACCATCCAACTCCTCACTGATAGTCAATCAACTTACGCTTTCAACAGAGACTGCATCTCATCATTTGCTTTCTCCCGCCTTCACCTTCACTGAGCAGCCGTCTTCTTCTCTGTGTCTCGCCAGCGATCGGCCGGACGTTGATCCCCCGCTACTTCAGCACTGTGTTCGAGGGCGGAGTCACTGAGCTCCACTACATCCTCAAACACTCCAAGGAGTCCTTCCACAACTCCTGCATCACCCTGGACTGCGACCAATGCACCATGGTCACCCAGCACGGGAAGCCCATGTTTACAAAGGTAATGCCTGCCATCTGTCAACTTCCCTAAAAATAATATACATTTGTAGCATCAAGATGTAAAGCTTGTCAAATACATCAAATGCTGAATGATGCATTCAAGTAACACAGAAAAAAGCAGTTTAGTTTGATGTACCCAGCGCTTCTGCGCGGAGCCTCCTTGCCGATTAGCCACTAGGTTACAGCGTCAAACCAATGAGGCAAAGGTCTATAAGTTGCCCCCTGAAATTTGTTGGAACAATAAGCAGCCCAACTAAGAATAATAATTTTCATAATAATCGTCATCGTTGTTGTTAATACTATTATAATCATGCTAATAAGGGGGGCATGGTAGTGTAAGGGTTTGCGCACATCAAGAAGGCGTTGTTGTTGTTTTAATATGAGAATTTTCCAGATAAAATCCCTGAAGCTTCATCCTTACTAAAGTCTGTTTTTGAGGATATTTCAATATGGAAGCTGTGGATAATTTAAAAGGTCAATCCAAAAAATTGCCACGTACATTGTTATTATTATTATTATCATCATGATTATCATCGTTGTAATAATTGCAACCAATATGGAAGAGCGCATGAGCCTTAAGGGGCATATTTGACCTCAGACTTTTTTGTCGTCGGGGTTTTTCGGCCACAGCGGCATTGCGATGTGGCTTTCTAAAGATCACTTGGCGGTTTAACTGACATCACGAAAGAAGCCCAAAAAGCAGAAATCGCACAGGTGAGATAATCCGGGGTGGGTAAGCAGAGGTCTTTCCAACGCTCCAAAGCTGACGAGCTGCTCCGCTTTTGTCTTCCGGGAGACAATTCCCTGGTGCCGGAGTGTATATCTGCTTCACCGGCGTCTGATCCAGGCGTCGAGCCCACGCTCCGTGTTTTAGTGCTGACTGTCCAAATGAACGCGAGGCCAGATACCTTGTCGGCGCGCGGCCAGCCGAGCTAAAGGGATTCCATGTTCCTTGTACCATGAAGTGGGAGCCGCGGCGGAGCGGAGTGTTCTGACATTAAACACACTCTACGCCCTCTTGTTTCTCGGGACTTTCGTGGCAAGAACTCACTCGTCTATGTGTGTTTGTGTGCCGGCTTCTGAAATTAACTTTTTGGCTGACCTGCCAAGGGCTGCGGAGACAGAGGAGTGAATTAAAAAAAACTGAAAGAAAAAAAAAAACAAGGAAAACATTTCATGAACAATTTCTTTTGCATGTGCACAGTTGAGATCAGAGTTCCGATTTTGCCCCCTGAATGAAACAATGAGATTCTGTGTGTAAACGGGTAGTAGCACCGTTATTGCTGCGACTTATGACGTTGAATGGGACTGTCATGCTCGACGGGTGTTTGAAAGCTGGACCCCCACCATCGCCAGAAGGGCTTAGAATATCATGTGTGTTTTCTAGCATATGCAGGAAAAGTTGTTTGCACCTTTTAAAACACAGCGGGATCAATTGTGGTTGGCGGAGAGGCTAACCGCTAGCTGAGATATGTCGGTGGTGCTGCAGCAGTTGCTGTGCGAATGCCCCTCTGAGCTCCTCATTGGTTTCCCAGTGCTTTGTTTTTGAGTTGAATTCTTTTTTAATCTCAAGAAGCACGATGGAGGTGAAAAAGATAGCGGCAGATGGAGGCGCCTCCTGCTTCGGATCTTGCTTTGCAGGGCGGTACAGCGAGACGGTCGGTCCGTCCTGAAGGACAGCAGCGATAAAGGGCACTGCTGAACTTGAATACAGAGGCTCTCCAGAGCAGAGAATGACAAAGAAGGCTTTTATTTTGGCGGGTCAGAAACGGATTCATCCATTTTCCCATCAGCTTGTGAAAATCTGTTTGGGCTTCTGAAAATTTTGGAACAAAATCTCGTAACACGAGGTACCGATGTAGTGTACGCCTGTCATCGACATCTCCTGACAATGATGGTGACATTTTTTTTTGCAATGCCGACCT
Source organism: Fistularia tabacaria (assembly GCA_901007705.1). Taxonomy (NCBI): domain Eukaryota; kingdom Metazoa; phylum Chordata; class Actinopteri; order Syngnathiformes; family Fistulariidae; genus Fistularia; species Fistularia tabacaria. Next base: position 32,955 of record CAAKHD010004984.1, on the reverse strand, counting down.
TTTTCAAAGTCTACAGGTATTTAATGCAAATGTTTGGTTGATTTTTTGGGGGGGTCATAATCTACAAGAAGGTCCAGAGGCAAGTCCTCGTTCCTTTCATCTTTTTATTTCCTGGATATTCTCTTTTCATTTTGTACAATGAAGAATTAAATGGACGATTTGCAAAACATTCTTTTAAGGTGATATCTTGGCCAATTTGTACGTGTAATTTTTTGTTAAAGAGTTTGAGAATCAATTACATGTCTAAGCCGAGAGCTTTAATGAGAGTTACTCAGTTAAATTGCTGCTTAAAAAAAATAATTATGGCTTGAATCTGTAATTTCAAATCATTTAAAGTTTTAGTTTTTCTCTGTCTTATGAACCTCGGGTTGTTTTTTCTTTTTCTTTTTCTTTTCAAGCTGCAGTGGAGACAGAAATATTCATACATGGGAGTGAAAGAAAATAAGTCTGGACATATTCTTCGAGCTCCGCGTCCAGAAAGAAAAAAAAGAAGAAGTCGGGAGCCGTCTTAAACCCAGGCTTTTTTGCTCACATCAGTTAATCCCTACCCGCGTTCTTAACTCATTATTTGAAACTTTGGTCATGTTACAACAAAGTAATAACACATTAGGGAAGGGAAGGGATGGCCTATCAGCTCCCCTTTTAAACCCAGATTTCAAGTTTGCAAGTTTATTATGAGAAAGTGGCTGTTACTGCTCTGTCGAAAGGGCCTTTATTTGTCTCTCAGCGTAAAGTATTCTCTATAAATGCCTCGACGTCAGGTTTTTTCCGTGGATAAAAACGAGTGGGGGTGGGGGGGGGCATTCAGAACAGAAACAGTTTATGTGCACATAAATCTTCCGGGTGTGATCCAGAGGAATATTTTTGCGTTGACCTTGATTTGACACGTTTACCAGCATCCTGCTGTGCTTACACGTCATTCACGTGGACCCCCCCCCCACACACACACACACACCACCACCACTCCCCCCCCCCCCCCCCCCCCCCCGTCCGCCGGGTCTTTTAATTTCAAATAATGTTTTATGACT
>CAAKHD010004984.1:4349-14829 GCA_901007705.1 Fistularia tabacaria | reverse complement strand
TGTACCTGTGAGTGTGTGTGTGTGTGTGTGTGTGTGTGTGTGTGTGTGTGTGTGTGTGTGTGTGTGTGTGTGTGTGTGTGTGTTTGTTTGTGTGTGTGATAGTGTGTGTGTTCATGCCTGTATGCCTGTACACCTGTGTGTGTGCGTGTGTGTGTGTGTGTGTGTGTGTGTGTGTGTGTGTGTGTGTGTGTGTGTGTGTGTGTGTTTGTGGTCACATGCCTTCTTGTGATGCTGATGTTGTTGGTACATAAAAGTGTTTACACAGTTACATTGTAAAGACAAGCCTATCAAGACGTGTGTGTTTGTATGTACACGATTGTGTGTTTGTATGTGTCTCTGTCATTCCCCTTTTTTGTTGGGCTCAAGAGGAATGACTCTCGTCTATTTTCTTTAAACACGTTGTTATTCATGCTTCTCATTTTGTTCTTGTTCCCTTTCATTCCCGTCAGAGCTAAACTGACGTGATTATAATCCGCACACTGTTACATTGTAATAAACTAGTAATAATACATCACATAGCATCGGTTCACCGGTGGATAAAAAACTTGACATCTTTCTCATTTCTACATTGTTGTATTGTGTTTATTTAACGTCATCTCCTTATGACAATCCCGACTGTTTATTCCCCATGCTCCCTCCGGGAGTTGTTATTGCGCCAAACATTTTTTAAGACTCCACTTCATTTGAGTTTGATTTCAAGGGTGCGCCCTATCAAAACAAAACAAAACAAAAAACAATAACAAACAACAAAAAGTATTTATTTCTTCCTTCCGGTAATTTTTTTTCCTCCCCCCTTACTTGACCATGGCGTGAGTCACAGAAAAGTGAGAGGCCAACACAAACACGTTAATGATTATTTCAGAGTGGTGTGTTTGTGTATGTGTGTTTTTCAGACGCCACAGTTGACTGACAGCTACAATTTCCAAACGGGAGAACAAGCGGGAGAGGGAGAGAGAAGAATTAATTGGATAGAGAAAATTAGCATAACATTAATGAACACTCCCTGTTGAGACTCATAATTGTGAAATGGCACACGATTCGGGGAACAGCACCTCCGCCGCTTATAATAACTGAGTAAAGAAAGAAACAGAGGGATGGGGGGGCAGATGGAGAGAAAGTGGCTGTTTTTTGTTTTCCTTTTACAATGAGTTTCCTTGCGGAGGGAGACTGTAATTCGGCTGAAAGGGAAACGAATCTGTAATTACACAGCAACGACAGAACTTCTGTGTTGTTGTTTTTAGAATATATATATTATTAATTTCGCGAGGTGAAGTTAAGCAGGGAACAGTATCTTGATGTGTGTTTGCTGACAACCTGCATTGTTTACACCTACACAGTCACAGCACAGGCGATTTGGGCGTTAATCCCGGTGCGGCTGGTTATGTAGGTATGGCGCAGTGTCTTGCGAACGCAGTGTGGTTGCGTTGTATACATTACTGGGAACAGTTCTTTCTCGGATGCTTGGCATTTCGATGAAGGACAGTCTTCGAGGCAGCCGTATCCTCCGCTGTGGACAATCAAGGAGACAATACCGTAGCTTTTTTCTTCTTCAGCAGACTTATCAGCTGAGATAGCCATTCATCATTAAATTTGTATCTTAAGTAAACTTAAGGGAAATGATATGTCGGGCTATCTTATAGAAATACCTTTTCCCAACAAAATGACAAATGTTAAATTTAAACCTCATGTTGTTAACACAGTTATGAAACCACTATTTTATTCATTTAGCTATTTATGAATCTTCATAAAATATTTATTCATTGATTTTGTTAATATAATATAATCAATTCATGTATTAATTTTATGTCATATCATATTTATTTTTATCTTATTAGAATAGAATAGATTTTTTGTTTTTTTTGGTTTGGTTTTGCTTGATTTTGGGGGGGTTTGACTGAATCGTGTGATATAAAGACTTAAAAATGTTTTTCTCGTAACGTTTCAAGTAAAATTTCTTTGAAGGGTTCATGGCTTTGCCCCGCCAGACTTTTCAGAGTAAAATTGAAGCGTATCAAGATGAGTCAAAGTTTTTACCAATAACACGAGGGAATACCACAAGAACGTCATTTTTCTTCCCAATTATAAATTGTCAATTTATTCTCACAGCCCTGCATTATGACTTCATCACTGTAGTATTTTTGATTTATTTTTGAGAAAATTATTTTACACCAAGTGACATGATGAATTTCCCATGGTAATCCAATTTGCTTCATAACCCGCTCCTTTCTGATTTATTTCTAATTTATTTATACTCCATTGTGCTTGTAAAGCTGTGATAAAAAAAACTCAACTCAAGAAGCCAGCAGAGATTATAGGGAGCCTATTAGGAGGGAGGATCAGCTGGTCTCCGACCCGGCGCCTCCACGTCATCCGTTACTGGACAAGTTTTTAGCTAAATTATATTTTTCCGTCCGTTCTTATCTGAGAGTGTGGAGTCCATGCCCGCCCTCTTCCTTGTATCAAACCGGCAAAAACATATCCGTGGAATAGACCTTTCCCAGGCGTTTATCACTCCACCCAAGAGAGTGACAGTTTCCTGCTGAAGGGGTTACACTTTTTGTTTTCCTGTGGAGTATTCAAGCCTTTCCATGTATTGGAGCCGCTGGCTTCCTTCCATTCAGCCTGAAAATAGCCCCCCACCCCATCATCAACCGCCTCCTGCATCCAGGCTGAGGGCCCAGGGTCAGCCGGCAGGGGAAGGGGTGACGCCTCACCAGGTGGGGAGAGTGGGACCGGTGCATCACGTGGATCCTTGCTTTACTGTGTTACTAAAAGGCCGATTCTGAAGAAGGGTGCGTGTGTTTGTGTGTGTGTGTGTGTGTGTGTGTGTGTGTGTGTACGCCCTTGCAAAGACTGAACTTCCCTGGTTTTAATGTCCGTGAGGGCTGACATCAGGGGGATTGGGGAGCGGCGGGATGTTGAAGGTCAGATGAGATCATTTGGACGCGCCGGGAATGATTAACGAGCTGGCTTCTCTCGCCAGCTCCCGTCAAAGTGCCTTTGAGCAAGTCGGCGAACTCCTGGCGACTTTCACAGCAGGAGCTTCATGTCAAAACAACTGCAAAGTAAAAAATCATGGCAGAAAAAAAAAGTCCAGCAAGTACGTTCTCTTCAAAAGAACCAACTCGGTGGAACTTCAGATCTATCATCCTATGTCCAGGTTGGTTGCCATGGTAATTTGAAATGTGGCCTAAAGTCGGTCCACAGCTAAGCGAGATACCCCAGTTACATACTTGCCTTGGGTAAAAACCTCAGCCAAGCGGCTGTGGGGTTTCCGCTGGTGCAGTTGGCGCCGTTGTGGCGTGCTCACTGGATCCCCTAGTGGCGACTCCTGGAAATACCTCATGATACAAACAGCAACACCTTGGAATTGAGAAAATAAATTTCATTTCAAATGTCAAAATGCTAAAATAATGGGGGAGAAAACCTTTTAAAAGATTGTAAATAAAGAAAATAAAGAATGCCTAGAATGTGTTTAAAAAATGGCCAGATTATGAAAAAAAATATATATCTCAGAGATGTATTTTTTTGGTGAAGTTGAAGTTTTAAATCTTGGTCTCAATTAGCTTTTGTACATTTTGATATGTTCGCTATGCCAAAGTACTGTAACGGGATTATTCACTCCAAAGAGCACTCAGAAAGAAGACAAATACATCCACTTGTAAAACAGGTAATTACACATTTATAGCTCGCCATGTGATTACTGTGCGAAATATAACAGTGGTTTATTATGCAACTGCAACACTGTAATAACAGGTGTAAGGTGATCACAGTAATAAGAGCACACTTGGGAACATATATATGTGAATAAATATTTCTGTCTAGAAAAGGCAGGGTAGAAATACAACTGTCAGGATTTTTTTAAGACACAGGGAAACGTGAGCAGGGAGACAAAACACTTTCTCGTCCAGTCTGACAGAAACACATGCGCCCTGGCACTTATATATCAAAATGCTGTGTGTGTGTGTGTGTATTTACACTCGAAAAAGGCACCACGCACACACACGCACATACACACATCCTGTTTTGCGGCGGCATCAGCTCAACAAGGGCCGCTCATATTTAGATGCCCTCTTATCCCTGTGTCTTTATCTGCTTTCTTGTGTTTCTACTTTTTCCTTTCAAAGATTCAAAGACACTTAATTAGTAGTGCCTATAAAAACTACATTTACCGCGCAGTTAATCTCTCAGTGCCCGCAGGTGATTAATTGAGTGGCGAAGGCAGCGGCGGCATTGATGTTGCCTGCGATGGCCGTGGCGGCGAGCCCATCTGAAAGGCATGTTCTGTCGTCCCCATGCAGCTGTGCGTCATCCTGGAGCCGATGCAGGAGCTCATGTCCAGACACAAGACCTACAACCTCAGCCCCCGGGACTGTCTGAAGACATGCCTGTTCCAGAAGTGGCAGAGAATGGTTGCTCCGCCAGGTAACGACCTTTCGGCCATCTTTACAACCTTAAATCTCACACACAGAGCCCGACTGATGCTCGATATACGTCAGCATCTTGCAAGCTCGGACGACGTCCTACTCGGACCTCTCTGCGTCTGACATCGGTTTCTCCTTCCGAGCCGAGCATCTGCCCAAAGGTTTTCATGAGCAAATGAAATTTGGTGAAATCTTCCCTGATTGTCTCTCAACTAAGATAAATTTGACAAAATCATGGAGGATGATCAAAATATTTTTCCCAAAACCGTATCAGCTCCAGCCTCGGTTGGGCTCTGTAACAAAACCTGTACAATTCCTTGCGTGTTTTCTTGTATTATTTCTCCTCTAACTAAATCTCTTCTTGAAATATTTCAGATTATTAGTAGATGTAAAGTGTATGATCTTCTCCTGAGATTTTTCACTGTAGGGATTGGAATATTTTGGCAGACTGTGTCTTTTATTGCGTCATTTGTGTTTATAAATGTGTTATTACACGTAGTAATCCTTTAACTGTGTTTTTGCCTGTCAGGTGCGTGAAATTAATCAGAATCCACCGGAATCTCCACCTCGCTACTGTGAACGGGCTCCTCGGCTCGCAATGATTGATATTTTAAGGGCTGTTTCTGAAAAGTGCCACGCTTAAATTGGCTGCGCCGTCTTAAGCCGGGGTAGAGTAAGCCCAGATTTTCTTTTTTTCTTTTTTTTCTGGGACACATGGTAGTGGCTGCAAATTATGGTGACTCTCGGTGAGGCGTGACGAGATGTTATTTAAAAAAAGACACAAAAACAGCAGTCAAAGACCTGTGTGTCTTCAATTAAGTGTGCCGGATATAATCAAACAAGTAGATATGTCTCCCCAGCGTCAGCCATGCTCTTCATGGAAGGCAGGGTAAAAAACAAAAAAAACATAAAAATGTCTATCATTTACGATTATTTGTACAAAACGAAATGAAACGAAAATGGACCTAACATTGCGTCTATACAGTCCTGACAGTAAGCACACATTAATAACACAGTAAAAAGCATTGACATGCACTTGCAAATCATCTTTGAATGACCAATCAAAACGTGATATTCATCTGAGGTGTATTCGATGGTGATTTATTGTTAAATAATGTACATCCACAACTGCAGTGTGTTTGTTTAACTTTTCAAGACGGGTCACGTACTACATTGATCAATAATTAATTCATAGAAATTATTGTTATTGAGGCCTATTAATAATAAATATGCTCATGAATAGAACGACTTTAATAAGTTGCATATACTATGCAATAAATGGCTACCATGCCATTGGTGTGTGTGATAATAAGGATGTAGTTATTGATGATTAAACATCATAAAGCATCAGTTAAAAAATATATAATCAGCTACATTTAAGTTCGGTGATTCATAGATGTGGTCAAAGAACATGGGAACCGTCTGCATGACTTTTTCCCACGATTGTCATGTTTTATGTAACACAAGTGGACAATAATTACCTCTAATTAAACTTTCCTCTTAATGAGAGGGCTCAGCGGCGAACTTCACGACATACATGTTAATTAACATCTTTATCAAACATGCTAATGTGGTCACTGCGATAATTAGCATGTCAACCAGCACTGGAGGGGATGCAGGGAAAATGAATATGATTATATTTATTTTGAAATAAAGGTTTTGATAGGGATAGATATTCGATGAGGTGCGGAAATACAGATCCGGCAATGTGAATTAGCCGCCATCTTCAGCTGCATGACGGGCACTTTTATTCCAAGTCATCGAGACGCTAAATTTTGCTAATTTCTTCCGTATTTATTTTTTCAACAAGTTTCGGATGGTATTTAAATGAGCTCCTAAGCAATTTGGATAACTTCTTTATGATTAAATCATTTCTCACTTCATTGCTGGCTAGTTTTAAACTGAGCGATGATGGTTATAAACTAATTTCAACATGGGAACAAATCCACAATGCAAGGTCACATTTAAAAATGTGAGTGAAAAAAAGAGACAAAAAAAATAAAAATAAATATCTATCTATCTATCTATGTATATCTATCTATCTATATATATATATATATATATATGTATAGATAGAGAGAGAGAGAGAGATAGAGGGAGAGAGAGAGAGAGAAACAGAGGGAGAGAGAGAGAGAGAGAGAGACAGAGGGAGAGAGAGAGAGAGAGAGAGACAGAGGGAGAGAGATTCCTGTGATGAAATGCTTTTTACTGTGTTATACTTGTGATTTTTGCTAGTTACACAGGGTAACAGCATCCTGGGGTCACGCGGAGTCACCTGTCATGTACATTTGCCTGAAACTTTGAGGGTTTAGCCGGAATGCCGTTTTTTCCTCTCCGTACACGTGTTTTTCCTCACTTTCCTGCCATTCTTCTCCGGCCCGGAACCAGGTTGGGATTCAGCCAGGAAGGAAGCCACAGGCACAAACTCTGATAAGTCCTTTCTGTGGAAATGGAAGTGATTTTTAGTGCGTCACCAGCGCGGCATCGGAAGAAACCTGTCGGATAACAGAAAAGATTGTCTCTGACAATAGGCCTCTTTATTTTTGTTATTTTTCTTTTTCTGAACAGGCGTCCGTCAAAGTCAGGAATCGAACGAGGATAGACTGATAAAAACGCCCCCCCCACCCTTTTCCTCTGATTTATAGCTCGGCCTCTGTTTGTCGTAACGGAATATGAAAACATCTCCTCGGCGTGATTAGCAAAGAACCCAGAGAAAAAAATAAAATAAAAATAAAATAAAGAGTATTTCATTTTCAGACATCTGTTTGAAGATCATAGCGGCGTCTGCTCGTCTCCCCGGAGATTAAAAGGAATAATGTTTTCTGGCGAATGTTGGCGGGATTTGAGAAATCGGGGTTGTCGCAAATTACGCGTTACATAAATGATGGTGTAAACATGAGAAGACGCGAGGATCTCTGTTTAACCCGCGTCACTTCGTATCTGCCTGGAACCCCCACATCAGGAGGCGCAGTTAGAGCTGATTATCGCAGGAACGTGCAAGGATGATAAATAGTAATGTGTCCTGCTTTTAAACTCGTTTCCTTCCCTTTTCTTATCTCTGTTCTCGTCCCCTGTCTTTATTTCACACTATTACTTATTTATTTACGCACGCACAAATATATATTTGAATACATATATGTATATATAGATGTGTGTGAAAATAAATAATTATATATTAATAATATATATATCAAGAAAATTGGAAACAATTATTCCAAACTGATGTCATCTCCTGTCTATATCTCTGTATTATTTCTTTATTTATTCCTTTATTCCTTTATTTTTACCAAAATGACCCAAAGCGGGTCCAATCTCCTGTCTTTATTTTTATTAATTTATTCATTTATTTATTTATTAGTTTACTTACTCATCAATTCATTCTATTATTCATTTATTTCTTTATCGTTTTGTTTTTAACAAAAATGACTCCAAACTGGTCTTAACTCCTGTCTTTTATTAATTCTATTATTCATTTATTTACTCTTCTGTTTTTTCATCAAAGATGACTCTAAACTAAAAATTAAAACAAAAATTCTGGCTCCGGTTTCAGCTGGACACCCGCAGAACTTCAAAACGGAAATATTCCCCTCAAATCACAAAAAAGGTATCTTCTCTCTGTGGGCGTGGGATCGGGGGAGGGTGGAGAAGCGTTGGTTGGTGGTGTGTGTGTGAGGGGGGATCCGGTTGCCCATGAAATGCAGTTTTGCGTGCGGATGCAGAAGTTTACAGATGCTCAACTGGATATTTGAAATATGAAAAATTAAAAGAATAAAAAAAAATGAAAACGAGGCCAACACCTCGAGGGCCAAAGTAGATATCAAACGGGGTGGAGGGGTTGGGGATTGTGGGAGGGGGAAGGGGGTTGTTGCACGCGCCTCCCGGGTGCACGTGCACGGCGGCTGATTAAAAATAAGACCGCCGCGCTCAGCAGATCTGGTCCGCGGTGATGCAATGGACGTGCAATCAGTCAGACGAATGTGGAAGGTGTTCTCCGGACGCTCAAACCCGCTTCACAGGCTGACACCGGGTTTAGCATCGGGTTCTGCCATGACACTGGGGGGGTGGGGGTAGAAGGGGAGAAAGGTGGAGGAGGAAGGGTACGGGGTTCTCTCTTACTAGTGTGTGGTTTCACCCTGGAAGAAAACAGCATGAATCACTGCCTGCTCGCCTGCGTTATTTGTGTTTTGTTTGCGTGCGCCCTGGCATTTGCACCTGAGTGTTTGTGTGTGTGTGTGTGTGTGTGTGTGTGTGTGTGTGTGTGTGTGTGTGTGTGTGTGTGTGTGTGTGTGTGTGTGTGTGTGTGTGTGTGTGTGTGTGTGTGTGTGTGTGTGTGTGTGTGTGTGTGTGTGTGTGTGTGTGTGTGAGCGCGGTCTCCCTGCATGCATGCATGTACAAGATACTTCACCTGGGGTTCTCTAGAGCCGGACTGATACGAAGGTCAGCCGATTTCCATGCCGATATTGTTATCCCACATCTTGCTGCGCCTGCACTCCCAGCTGGAGCCCCATACATCACTCAGAGGTTAACATTTAGCTGTGTAACGTCAGATTCGGGGCATCCAATGACAGCCGACGTTGATGCGTCATTGTCTAGAACTCACGTCGACCGAAGGTTCCAGCTGAATTGTAGCTAAAAGAGAGAGGTTTCACTGCTTTCTGACATCAAACAGACGTTTTTCTGATTGTAAATCAATCATATTTAAGTGAGTTTTTTCCTTCTCCAACATTACACACTTATATAACATCGGTGTGTTTCTAAAGTTAAATTATAATGTATTTTGAAAAACAAAATAATTTCAAATCTTTGTCTTACTCTTTTTGCCAGCCGATGATGCCTTCCTGACAGTGATTGATTGGTTTTTCTGCAGTATCAGCATGACACCATACAAGTGCTGCCCCACTATTTTTGAAGTCTGAAGTGTAGATGATGAGTAAAAGACGAGTGGGGTTGTTTTGCATGATGAATATTTATACTTTCCAGGCCATACAGCTGAGACTGCTTATCACTTATTTCTTCTTAATTTATGTGTAATAAACAGTCAGTTTCTTGAAATTGGAATGGTCTCCACTTAGATAACAGCATCGGCCCCCAGCAATCCGTCAGGCTCTTGTACCCCCTGCATGTCGCCGTCCAATAGCCCTCACCCCCCTGCACGCCGCCGTCCTGTCTCCATCTGTATGCATTATGTTCTTGGCATGGCCTCTGTTTCTCTTTGCTGGTCGTGCCAAAGCTGAGCCCGCTCGACAGACGACCACCAAGAGGAGGAAACGGAAGAACTCGGCCAGCAGCGCCAACAGCAGCGTGGGCACCACCGCCAGCAAGAAACGCAGCCCCGCCACCAACTTCAGCCTCTCCAGTCAGGTACCTGTAAGCATCGACTCCACTTGGTTTGCCTCTCCTTTGTTTTGCTTCCGCCAACGGGTGCTTATTCCTGGTGGTATTGCAGCTATTATTTTAATTCATTTGCATAAATGAGAAAGAAAGAAAAAAAAACAAGCAAAAGAGGAGGGGAAAAAGGAAACGGTCGTCAAAGGATCCCAGAGGGACTTGTAGGGTGAAAAAAAAAGCAAATAAACATTGCTCCTAAAATGAGAAAGGAAATATATCAAATATCAAGCAGTGACAGAAAGTACATTAAATGTCATTAGACAAAAAAAACCTGAATATTATCAACTAAATGTCCAAAGAACAGCTGAAGATGATTATTATTTTCCTTTTTTTACATGTCTCCATCTTGCTTGGCTGTCGGTCATACCGTATCACTATCCGGCGAAACGCAGCCACTTCCTTAATCTCAGTGGGCGCGGACTACCTGCACCTTAGAGGGCATTTGTTTAGAAAGACCCGATTGACCTTGTTGGTTATCCATGTGGCTGCAGAACTCCAGGCTGCAGAGAAGGAGCTCCACTGAGGATATCGGCTGGGGTGGGTGGACACACTCTCTCACGGCCGTGGAACTTCCTGTGAGCGTGTGTGTGTTGGGGGGGGGGGGGGGGGCGCAAAGGGGCCCCCGGCCAATTTTTTGGGGTTAAAATTTGTAAAGGAAAAAACCCCGG
>CAAKHD010004983.1:0-18585 GCA_901007705.1 Fistularia tabacaria | reverse complement strand
TATTAAAATTAGCAAACACACATTTTCTCCCGAAGGCAGTTCTAACTCATACCCCCGAGCCCACCCGGGAGGGCAAGCGCTATATATTTATATTTTAATAACACACACACACACACACACACACACACACACACACACACACACACACACACACACACACACACACACACACACACACACACACACACAGTCTCACCTAAATGAGAATTGTTTTGCAGTAGAATTACTCAAGTAATTGTCAGCAAGGAAACATTATCAAATATATCTGATTTTATCATATTGACAACCAATTTGGGATTTGATTTGAAGTACCTTACAGCATCCCCATTTATACACATAAATATATAACCCTAGCATAGGGGTGGTGCCAAATTATAACACATTCAGTCCCTGATGCCGGTGAGAGTAATAGAGTACTCTGCACCTTCATCAATGACACTTCAACTCATTAGCAGGAGAAACTGGCCATCATGTCAGTGACACTCCAGTGAATACATTTCTGTTTGTAACTAAACCAGGCTGTCAAGTCGGAAGAAAATTTGCTTTGAGTATTCCAGGATCACATTTGTAGGTTTTCATATTAAAAGGCATGGTTGGTCTTGAACTTTTTTAAATTTTTAAAATCCAGTGCTTTCATTTCATACTTTCAGAACGGTCCTTGAACTCAATGTCTAAAAATGAAGAAACAGAAATATAAACTTGAGATGAGAATACTCTCCTCTGTCAGCCTCCCATCCCAAAATAAGGGGATTTTGATTAGAATCTCCAGTACTGAAACACAGTACAAAACATGTAACAACAACATATATTTCCAAAATACATTGAGGAATCAAGAAATACATGAACGGTTAATGGTCGTTCACAAAAGCATCTTACAATGTTAATACTACCTGCCTGAGATATTGCTTATTATTATATCAAGTCAGTAGTACACAGCTGGACTGTATTTACAGATTATTGTTGCTGACAGAAGTATTATAAGTTGATGATTACTCTTGATACTGAGTGTCAGATAAGATAAGCACTCTCAAAAATACTCCTAAGGAAACATGCCAGTAAAGATTTTCTAAGAAGGAAAGTATATTTGTCCTCAAACTAGCCAGCCTTAGATTAGTGTGTCAAACTGAAGGTGAACCTTGCATTTTAGTTGAATGGGATCTGAGATTTTGGTTACATTGAGCTCCTGAAATTGTTTTGAATAATTCAGTGACAAATCACAAATAATCCTTTGCATTGTCCAGGTCAGAATTAATCATTGTTTGACTAATTTCAGGAGACCGGACACATCCTCCAATCAGAAAAAAGACATTTTATCAGGATGCATTGAACGGGGCTCAAATCATTTTATTTCTATACATTATCTCTTCAGCTGCCCAAAAGGCAGCATTTCAAGTCAATTCATATGGGCCAAAAATTAACTATGTTTCAGCCATGTTGTCCGATAAAATAGGCAAACTAAGATAACATAGTCCTTCAGCCAAATTGTGAAAGCCCTCTCTTCAAACATCAAATGTATTTGTGTTTTTATTTATTGTGCCACAGGCCCTGGGCCTCCATGCATTCCTCACCTGTCTGTTAAATACAGAAACCTGTCCATTTACATGGAAATCCAAATAGCCAATGCAGTAGAGGAAGAAACATATTTCTTGAGCTCCACCTGACGACTGCTGATATTAGGCCTTATAATTTGGGAAGCGATATTCTTCTGGAATTGGACTGGTAAGGCAGTTTTGTCAACTGGAGCATATTTATACTCAGATGGCAATAAATCCAATTAGCTTCTGTCGATCATAAGCTGCAATTCCTTTTTCTGAGTCAAATTGGCTTGCTCACTGGATTGATGTGCAGTGTATAATCCATGGCTATGCGGCCTGCTTGTAATGTACTCATAGCCGTGTGTATATGTGTGTTTATATATATATATATTCAACAAATTAGACTGCTTATAGCCATCAGTTGATAGTTGATATTCAGGCCAAATATAGAGACATCACATATCTAGGCAATTTTTGGTCGCCAATGACCTGCTGCATGTTTTCGGACTGTCTAAGAAAACTGGAGAACTGAGAGTAAACCGACACAGACATGGGAGAACATGCAAACTCCACATAAAAAGGTTTTGCTGAATCAAACCAGGGACCTTCTTGCATCGATATGAAAGCATTATTGTCTATATCCTTTTCTTTTAAACTCACTAAATTCATGTCCTTGTTTACTACATCCACTAATCTTCTCTTTGGTCTTCATTTAGGGATCCTGGCTGTGAAGTTCTTGCGGGAGTGACCCGGGAATGCGTAACATAGCGACACATTGGACACCCCTATCTCGTCATTCTTCGAAGAAACCCGGAGAAGCATTTATTTTTTGCTGCAGCATCAGTGACGGAATTTCTCATTTCAAACACAAATATGTGGAAAATAAAAAAACACTGCTATTATTTTGGTTAAGTTTAGAATTAGATACTGATGTTGATGTAGACATGATGCTCTATGCTTTGACGCTTATAGAAAATTCTCCATTCATCACGCCATTGATGCATTTGGATGAGGGTGTGCTGTTGTTCCTCTGATGGACTCATTCCTACATATATACATATATATATACACATACATACACAAACATATGTACGCATATATATATACATGTATAGATTATATATCTGTGTGTGTTTTGTGTGTGTGTGTATATATATATGTATGTATGTATGTATATAAATATATACTGTATATGTATGTATGTATGTATGTATGTATGTGTGTGTGTGTGTGTATATGTATATATATATATATATATATATATATATATATATATATATATATATATATATATATATATATATATGCAGACACACACTCATATACAGACAAATATATTCATATCTATAAATCTATAATTTTTCTTTCTTCAATTATATATTTGATAACTATCATATATCATATACATATGTATGCATACAAACAAAGCAGAGAGGGTAGACCCTTTTCACTTGACATACTAATTAATGGCATTGCTTTATTAATTTTCAGAGCTAAACCTCTGATGGTACAGGGAGTATTGATAATATCAAATAATAAATAATATATTAAACATTAAATATTATTCATAGCTTGTTAGAATCTTTTGAGAGTGTTTCCAGAAAACTTTGCTATAATAGCATGTGAATACAGAAAGCTTGATGTACATTTCTGTATATTTTGAAGGTTTGTAATAAATCAATTGATATGTGTTATGCCACGCTTTATATATCCACGATCAAATGAGATCTCCCAACTTCTCATAAAGTTGAAAATGATAATAAAAAGTATTAAAATGTATGTGTTTTTTTTTTTCTTTTCTTGTCTAAAAAAGGCTCAGTACAGTCCTTTCTGCTGAAATATTCATTATTCTCTCAATTGCAGACAGATAAACAGGAATCAAGGATTGGAGACTGTTTAGTCACACTTTCAGTAACCGTAAATGAGTCCTGAGCGGTGTATGTGTCAGTGATTTTTCTTTTTTAACCTTTTCCCTTTGGACAGTTCTGTGGCACAGTGGTTAGGACTTTTGCCTCACAGCGAGAAGATTCTTGGTTCAATCTGCACAGGTGACCTTTCTATGAGGAGTTTGCACATTCTACCTGTGTTTGTGTGGGCTGCCTAAGGTTCTCCTACAGTCCAATAGTGTGCAGTAAGTCAATTGGATATATGTAGTCCCTCACAACAGGATAGCAGAGTACATTAATTGAAACCTTTGTGTCCTATTATTATTACTATTATTATTATTAGCAGTAGTAGTAGTAGTAGTTGTATTATTTTCATCATCATCATCATCAAAATTATGGTCTTTCGTATAAGTTGGTGATGTAATCAGATAGCATAGCAATCTGCTCTAAAGTTGTGTTGTATTTTACCAACTTCTCAACACACCAACATTCTGCTTCTATGTTGTGATGTTTTTTTGCCCCGGCTTCTCTGAAATACACCATCTAAACACATGAAGTCCACCACAACATGAATAACACAGCTTTGTCCGTGAGTACACACAAGACAATGTGAAAAATGGGGAGGGGAATGAATTATCAGGGCAACGGCTGTGCAAATTAACTTTGCAACTGTTGTCCCTGGTGTCCTGATTAATTTTCCCACCTCACTCATCCACAAGAACCTCCCAAAACAAAGGATTGATCTATTCTGGTATCATATGATAAAGAATGCTACCACTATTATTTGATAATTAGACCTGGCAGGTTTATTTTTCAAGCAAGGATACCTGCCAAGGAGCGGCACAGTGGCACAGTGGCTATCACTCCGCCTCACAGCATGAAGGACCGTGGTTCGATTCTATGCAGTCCTTCTGTGTTCTCCCCGTGACTTAGGCTGGTTTCCTCTGTGTTCTCCGGTTTACTCTCACAGTCCACAAATATGCAGGAGGTTAATTGGAAAAATTGCCCAGATGAGTGAATGAATAAATAGTTATTTTGTCTATATTTTACCCTGCGAACGACAGACGGACGGTCCAGGGTATACACAATGACAGCCGGGATAGGCTCCAGCATCCCCGCAACCCTGATTGCAGGATAAGCGGAAGATGATCGATGATTTCTGTAAAAATTGAAATTACTGCATTTCTTTGTTGTCTGTCAAAATATTTGGCTTGAAAATGTGTGTCTGGCTTTCATGTGTAGTCAGTAATAATGATCAGTGTGCAAAGTAAAGCGATGGCCCCATAATTATGTCCGACATTTTTCTGTAGCCCACACACATGTCAATACCGCCATTTCAACTACTTCGCACTTGAGCATGTGGGAAGCAAAGGCTACCGATCTCTCAGTGCCATCAGGCTGTATTTGGGCAACCACCGGACCCAGTCCATAGTCACTTGCATCTTTATGCTTTATGCCGGACCATCCACAGGGAGCTTTTTAACCTCCTCTAAATTGCTTTGATCAGCTTCAGATCGGGGCAACGACTGTAGCAAAGCTCGGAAAAATTTTGAGTACAAGGACACACGGCCTAAGAAAGACTCAGGGTGGCTGCATCTGAAAGTGGTGGGGCATTCAGGGCCGCATTAATGTGTCCTTGGTCGGGCAGGATCCCTTCAGCAATGATGAAATGACTAAAGAAGCGCAATGTGGTCTCACTTGTCATTCAGAACTAAACTGGCCTCTTTTAGTTTCAGCAGGACAGATCTGAGGCTACGACCACAATCAGCGGGTGTGATCCCCTTACATTATCAGATCATCTAGGTAGTTTTGTACGCCAGGTACACGTCCAGATTTGTCACAATCATTTTTTGAAAGGCAGAGGTCACACTACCCTGTAGGGCACCCTGCAAAACCTGAAGAGACCCTTGTGTGTCATGAAAGCAGTAATGTTACTCCTGTCCTTGTGAAGAGGCAATTGACAGTATGTATTTCAATGCATCGAGAACAATGGTAGAAAATACCTCAGCTCCTTACAGGCTTTCAAGTACTTCATCAAAATGAGGCATTGGATAGCTGTCAGTGACCACCACCTTGTTTGGTTCCCACAGCTCAGTACACATCCGGATTCCACCACATTTCTTTGTAGTGACCACAATGGGGGAAACCACATCTATCATCTTTATGACACCGGCCTTCAGCAAGCAATCCAGCTCAGTAGAGTCTCTAATTGCTAAAGGCTAGTGCTGCAACTTCTGATGAACTGGTGTGACAGTATGACCTCTCATGTACAGGTCCACAGCAGTGACTAAGTCCATACCTAACAGCAGCGTGCCTCTCGTCACTAAAAAGAATTTGTCAGCACTAGAGGTGTTGTCCATGTGTAATTGAGCATGCAGGCAGCTGATTCTTTTGTTCTCACAAGACGACAGAGTAGAGATACATGCAAGGCACACACTGGTAGTCTCTGAATCCTGCGTGTGTGCGACTCTTCTAAAAAGGGTGAAGGATGGATACAAGATGTTTACACATAGGTCTTTAGAGAACAGGTGAAGTCCACCTGTCCCCATTATTCATTTTAGCATAGCATGTGGTTACTCATTCCCGAGTCATTGCAGGCTTGCACGTGGCCTTGATTTGTTAGGTGCACAGAGCGCAAGTTCTCGTCGTGCAAGATGAGAGGGAAGCTGAAAGGACAGTCTCATAAGAAACAGTGTGAATCTCAAGAAAAAGCTTTGACAGGGATTTTCCATTACAGTGACATTGCTTAGGAGTCTCTTTGGGGCATGTGTCAAATTCTCAAGGTACAGTATGGTAACATCTGGTAACTGCACTTCATGCACATCACTTGATTGGATTGAATGACAGACCCAAGCGTAATGTCCTTTTTAACAGCAGGATTTAGACTGCAGATTTGCTGCAGGGTACTGGGATGAATTTGCTAAATGCTTGTCAGAGCCACATCTGAAGCCAGATGTGTGCTGGGAGGAAGGTGCAGTTACAGCCAAAGCGGTGGGGCGAGAGTTCTTTTTGTATTTCACATCAGGCTCTGATTGTATAGCCTGCAGTACAGCACCACCTGACTTAATTATGTCAGCCTGATCTGCAGCAGCTTCCATACGTATTGCTAATGTAGTAGCGTTCTACAATGTCAAGTGAGGTTCTCTCCCTCATTCAGCAATTTTGGAGGCGTTCCAACAACTGGACTCTCATCTTCTTCTCTGCATAAGCATTGAATGTGCATTCAACAGAAAATGTCCCAATGTCAGCTATGTACTGAGCTGCCATCTTGTGTGGCAGTTGTGCTCATGGTAGGAGTGTGTCACTCTTCTATGACATAAACTTTGGGCAACAAGTGTTTCCCTAGCACTGTCACGGTGTCTTCAAAACATGTACCTGTATCCAGCAGTGAGTAGAAAATCCTCTGCAGACTATTCTAAGCATCATTGGGGCTGAATATTTTTTGGAAGACAAACACCTCCCCTCTTCAGCATCTACAACAGAGAAGGGTGCCCCCTATGTTCATCAATGCCAGTTGGAAGGCTGATTCAATCCACTGGACCTCTAGGTTTGCTGTGGGTTAGTTAAATCTGCTGAATGAATGGGTCAAATCAGAATAACTTCAATAAGATAGTCAGTTCAATGTGTTAGGTTCTAGGCCTAACACTATTCTCTTGACCAACAGCTCTCCCCACCAGTGTGTGTGTGCGTGTGTGTGTGTTTGTGTGTGTGAGTGTGAGTGTGTATGCATCTGTGTGTGTGTGTGAGGGGTGGGGGAGGGCAACAATAACACAGCAAGAATAGTTGCAGTTAACATCCACCAACCCCACATTTCGCAGGCAGGAGCATCTAATTTCTTTGTTACTGGATGAGACTCCCTTGGATCATTGCCAACCATCCGCAACAGACTGTCATACTCTCCAATTATGTGATCGAACTCAGCTTGCTTATTGGCATTGTACAATAAATGTGATAAAGTCAGTCCCACAATTAGCACCTCAGAGCAAAGAATTGATCAGCAGTTTGACTGCATGCTGCAAAATGCAGCTTGGAAATTCACACTACCTCATTTTGATTACATTGCGGACGGTACTCGATATGAGGTAGCAGGCATGCAGTTACTTTCATCTGACTATATGTTTTATGTATGTTTTGTGACAAGCAAGGCACTTAATGTACATGAATAAACCCTTAACTGACAGGATTTTTTTCTTAAATGGAACACATAATCAGCATCTCTGGGTAATGGTTTTGGGGGACAAACAATTATAAAACACAGCCACAATGTGTAAAGCCTTGAGGCTCCTAGACTTGGCAATTTCCATTTGTGGATTTAAAATTTTCTATCC
The DNA here is from genome assembly GCA_901007705.1 of Fistularia tabacaria. Classification (NCBI taxonomy): domain Eukaryota; kingdom Metazoa; phylum Chordata; class Actinopteri; order Syngnathiformes; family Fistulariidae; genus Fistularia; species Fistularia tabacaria. The sequence continues at coordinate 10,836 of CAAKHD010004983.1, read as the reverse complement.
TGCTAATGAAGTCAGGGGAAACGATTTCAACATGACAGGGAATTTGCCCTTTTTTCTGTTTTTAGTTAGCCTACAGTTTTACCAAGATGATAAATATTCCCAAAGCACAATATATGGCAATTATAGCATTAGATATGAGATGATCCCAGGGCCCAGTTTCAGCTAAATTTATGATAATGTCCCCTGGCTCTGTCCCCCAATGACCTCAAGATTTAGAGTGACCTAAGTTTTCAAAATAATTTATTATATTCCCAGCATCACAGTACAACAATCATTTTGGTTTGTTTCTTTGTTTTATTTTGTTTATTTTCCGGGATGAGCAAGTTTTTTACTGTTAATTCCACCAATTTCTGTTCCCATGAATCCCTAGTCATGTTTTAGCTTTATTTTCCACCCCGTGCCCCATTCAACTTGCTTGCTTAACCTACTGTTTTGGAATTGTTCTTACTTTCAAGTTGATCTCTAATTTCCCAAGCTAGTGTGTTAAAGTGCATGTTGTATTTTCATCCAATTTCCAATTGTGAATTTGCTGAAATTATTTTATTTTGGGTTGGATTATCCAAATCACAACTGCATTTACCATTACCAAAAACACGGTCGTACGTAGTAACCTTTTCCTCATCACAAATACAGCATTTTCACTCCACACCAATCATTTTATCATTATCATTGCACATGCAAATACTTAGGAGCAGGTTTAAGTTGTAATCCCCAAAGACCTTTAGACCTTAGATTTATTTCAGAAAGAAATCAAAAATAATATCTCACAAAAAACTGTTGCTGTGTAAGTACTTTTATCGTGACTGTTAAAAATGTGAGTTGTGTCTAAGATCTGGTGATTGTTTGGCTATGAGCAGGGTTATGACCTTCAACTGTGACATAACGCTGGCTGCACCTTGAAATTATGTCCATAAAGGTGATGAGCATAATTGGTGACAAAGGGTAGTCCTGGCAGAGTCCAACCTTCAAATGAGAACTCAACATTGCACTCCTTCTTCATTAAATCCTTTTTCCAATTAAAATGTGTAAAATACATATACACCAAATACACCAATATTGAATTGGGAATCACTGGATGGACCAGTCAACCACAAGTGGATAAGATTGCATAAAATTGAACAGTCCAGGGTTAGGCACGGGCAGAATCCATTTCAATTTCATCAGGCTGTCTCTGGAACAAGGGAAGTGAGCCTGATAATTTCATCTTCCCGGGAAGAGTATTCATCTGCTGTGGGATCCCCAGGCGGCTTGTCTGCTCTACTGATGGATCAATATGATTGATTTTAAGTGACCGTTAGGAACAAACTGGGTTTGAGCTGGGGGATGTTAAGATTCACTAGCTTGAAGGAGACAGCTTCATCATGCCTTGTCCACTGACATTCAAGTTACTTTGCATATTCAGATCATCCATGATAAATCAATCGCCTCAATGTGAAGGTTTGATAATTAGGCTATTTACAACCCTAACTTTGCTGAGCCGTTTCAACAACGCACTGTTTTTATACTGTGCTATCAATGACAGCGCTGGCGAGGACAGATTCACAGCAGACCAGGCTGCTTAGAATCAGCTGAGTATCCTGTATTAGAATATTATGTGCTGTTAAATGTCAGAACCACAAGTGTTAGATAATGATCCCATTCATCACCATTTTAATGAATTAGTTTTGCAGACTTTAGAGTCTTATAAATGTCCTCATCCTCTCAGTTGTCCCTGGTCCAACAGTAAATAATTCATTTGAAAATAAACAGTTCACATAGTTGTGCCACAAAAGTTACTCTCTAGTTTGGTGCAGGGAATGAAGAGATATCGTTTGTCAAGTAATCTCCAAGTGATCTGTTTCCTTGCGAGCTGGGAGGAAGCTCACAAATAACTGTGCAAACAACATGGAGAGCCTTTCTGCTTGTATGGATTTTGAGAGTGTACAGTGTGGTGGTGCAAGTATCATATGTATGACAAAGACCACATAAATCCCAAATTTCTGATGTACAAACTTAAAACTCACTTCAATTCACTCCTGGGCACTCTTCCGTCAGGTGTCAGTATAATTCTGTGTATGTATGTTGAGTAAGTGCGATGAAAACAGATTTTTGCACAATGAGCCAGTAATAAGAGCACAAACCCAAGAAGTCTTCTATATTCAAAAATAATTCTGGAACAGGTCATACAAGTACATGCAATTGACAGTGTCCGGTACAAGCCTGTCAAAAAATGTAATACTGTGTGTATTCCATTTTTCTTTTTTTTTCTTTCTTTTTTCTGGGGGGAAGGGCACTTTCATCCCTGCTGTTATTGATTTGTGTACAAAACGTCTGTCAGAGTTTCAAACCAGTCATTGTTAAAGAAATTCCATTTCCTGAAATCTACCCAAAATCTGCATGTATCATTTGTTTGTGTTTCCAGTGGATCAGAGTAAATGTTACAAACAAAACTTTCAACTACCCGAGGTGCATGTCATCTTCCATGAAATAAACAATGTGAGATTACATTTATGGTCTAATTTTTTACTTACTTTGACCTTCTCTCTACTTCTATATCAACATACTCTAAATAAATACTATATCTGTTGTAGTCTTTTGGGGCATGAAACCATACTGCTGCTCACAAATGCTCACTCTTCCCTCTGCAAGGCTTCCACTATACTTTCCCATAACTTCATTGTATGGCACATTAACCTTTTTCCTCTATAGTTATCCGCAGTTCAGCACATCTCCCTTGATCTTAAAATTTAGCACTGACACACTTCTCCTCTCTCTCTCAGGAGTCTTCTCACTGTCTAAAATCCTGTTGAATGATCTAGTCAAGAACTCTCCTGCCTCCTCTACTGGACACATCCATATGTCCACACGTAAATCATCAGGACCAACTGTCTTTGCACTACTCATTCTCCTTAGCACCCTCCTCACTTCACATTCACAAATCTCTGCTACTTTGTTGTCCACAAGCGTAACCTGATACTGCCAAGTGAGTAAATGCAAATTTACTAATTTTGCTTTTTAAGAAAGATCTTAGCAACAGTTAATTCAGGACCTCTACCCTTGGAACACACAAAAACACACACACACATATACACACACACTTGCTGACGACAGTGTAGTCCCGCTGACTTTGCTTATTTGGCTCCTGCTTCTAATTAAAAACATCTGGGTGTCTGATTTCTCTCTTCCCAACAAACGGATCCGTACTGAACTCCTGCAAGATTAAAAATGTTAAGTGGTTGGCTCTTGGCAGCCCAAGAACCCCCTATAGTGGTGTGGTTTCATAAAAGTAATTTAGTTATTGATTCAGCAGTCAAAAGTGATGTCTGTTGGAGACCTGAGGGTCTCAGCCAGGCTGATCTATAGATGAGTTGACGATAAAAGACAAAAGTGGGTAATGCAGACAGAAAACAGATGCAAAACAGATGGAAAAGGGCAATTAAGGCAAGCTTGAAAATATGAGTCATACACATCAGCACAATTATCACAAATGTAGATTTATTGGTTTAATACTGATATATCTGCTTATTTGAGAAGAATATGTGATCTTTGAAAAAGCATTACTTCAGAGAAGTAGCTTTTCTGATATCTTGAAAGAAAAGGGTCATTTTTATATACCTATCTACTTCTTCAAGTTGGGGTGAAATGAAGGACCAGCGTTGTGGTTTCAAAGCTTTACAGCCTACCGTAAGAGTATTGAATGCTAATAAATGCTTTGAAATCTAAAATCAGAATCACAGACTGATAATGCCCTTTAAGATTTTTATGACCTCACAGCAGGAGAGGAAAAGTGTCTGATTGGGGCTTTTTAGTTACTACTGACATGAAAAACAGGTGAATTATGCTTCATTTTAGCTAGTTGCATTGTTAGTTATTTATTCATTTATTTAAGCAGTCATCTCTATGAAAATATGCCGGCAATCTATCTTGATGCACGATTTGGAAAAATGATTTGATGGTGATGAAACTGTTCGCTTCTTGTTTTTTTTGTTGTTTTGTATGGAGATTAAGATCAGAGAACCTCAGATTGAGGACTCCAACTGTAGTATTTGATATTATTGACCTTTACTTTGAAGCAACATAAAATTTATCATTCAGAGATTACTTTTATTCTTTATTATTTATGCTGGTTGGTTCACAGTAGGTCACTATATCACCATATTAAGTCAATATGGAATTAATTTAAGATATGTGTATTTGTGTAAGATTTGCGTATTAATTAATGTAATGAACCGTGGACGAAATAAAGGAGTAAAATTCATTTATTTGTCAAAAGACATAATTCAGCTGCTGTGATTTAATCACCTCAAGGCCATGTTTTGATAGAGTCATCATACATTTGTTGTTCAACTCATTTCTTGATTTAAGGGGACATGAAAATGGGAAAATAGAAAATATGTCACAATTAGAAGATTAGAATCTATCAGCTGAATAGCATAGATAAGAAAAAGAAAAAAACTAACATAAAATCTAGAAGTGAAAATGATATCCTCCTCCCAATCACCATGATTGGAGCAGAGCAAAAGAAATGCAATTGAGTGAGATACTCGCTCTTGAACTGGTATGTGGCTCCAACTGCCTCTCATTGGTTTCTGTACAACTACATTTAAATTTGATGATATAAAGGAATGGAGATGAGAAATAGTATACCTTCTTCATTGACGTAAGATGATTCTTTTGTTGTAATTTACTTGCATTTTTCATGAGTGCTGGCTATAGTGCTGAGGTTTTAGGTGGGGCGTAGCAGGCTTCCAGGAAGTTCTAGGCGGAGACTGAAGTGCTTCCTCTTCACACCTGCAACATATCTGTTCTGATCACTCCACCTACTAAAGGATCTACAAGGGTTCCACTCTTTACTAGATTGTCTGCCTGTTTTAGTGTTTTTGCTTTCCTGGATTCCATGTGTTTTCCAAAATCCCTCTCCTCAGAACAGTTCTCACTGTCATTGGAACCTGCCTTAGACTCACTTGGATCGCTCTCGCCCTCCTCTGCTGAAACCCTCCTTGGTTTTTCACCTTTGAATTGAAAGTGCATTTGGACCCTTAGCACTTCATGCATCTGGTTAGTCCTTGCCTTGTCTTGTCTGCAACCCCCCTTTTATGCATTAAAAGTTTGTTCCTAAACTTATGTTTGTCTTCAGGTAAAATGATTGTGTGTGTGTGTGTGTGTGTGTGTGTGTTTGTGTGTGTGTGTGTGTGTTACTGGGATCATTGATTTGTCTAACAAATGATGGCAGGGGCAAAACAAGAACTGCAAAAACTTGCAGAGCTTTCACTCCAATCTTGAGGTGAAGCCTGTTGCTCTCCAATGCTGGCAGAATATCCTAAGAGGGGTGTGTCATCATTTCCTCTGGGCCAAGATGAAACCCTTGAGAAGCACTTCAGTAACCCCTCTCTGTTCAAATGGGTTACAATATTAGTAGTTCACAGTTAGGACCTATTACCAAGATTTTAGGGAATCGCTCATGAATCCCAGGATGGAAGATCAATATTGACGACAGCACTTGCAAATTACAAAACCGTAAATCTGGATGATCCCATCTTCCTCATCATCTGAGATGGCTGATTCATCCAGGGAAGGTTTCGCATGAGCTGACACCCTATGCTTTGCAGACTGTGGGAAAGGATATCTGCCCTCTGTTGGTAGGTATCAATATGGATGAAGAAAGTCCCTATGTAATGTTCCAAAAGGAACATTACACTGTTCTAGGTTTTGACCTTGTACACTGGGAGCGTACCTGCAATTTTACCACTGTATGGACAGTTGCTCCACATTTGCTAGAAATTTTGTGCTCCCCCCAGACTTAAGAGTCTGCACATACTGCAAGTATAATGTATGCTGACCACCCAGCACAAGCAACCCAAAAGCTAGGTCGATTGGTAGAGGAGGCTAGAAGCTAATAAATTTGTATGGTGTGAATCCTGTCACCTCATCCCAATTGTAAGCGTTTACAAACTCATGCCACCGAGGCTTCTCTTGATTCTTCAGGGTACCCAGCATGTCCAATAAGGTGTGGTTAAATCATTCTACAGGATTACCCTGAGGGTGGAATGGGGTTGTCCTGACTTTATGTATGCAGGCTACTTAAAGTTCTGGAATTGTCTTGAAATCTTGTAAAGAAATGTTGTCTGGGTCATAGAGATGCTCTTTTGGCCCTTGACCCTTAGCTTTGCTGGCTCTTTTAGCTCTGTTAGGTTTTAGCAACGCTGCTACCTAACTTGGACGTGTAAAGACTAAGGTTTCAACATGATACACAACATTAGGATCATGTTTTAGTGTATGGTAAAAGTGGCTCCAAATCTTCTAAAGCAGAGCCACTGGAGTACTCAACGATCAGGTTTTTATGAAACTCAGAAGATTTATCATCCAAAACTGCACTGAACGGCACCATACCTAAAGGAAGTCAGTCAACATGTTGTCATGTACTGACCCAGTGATTTCACTAGTAAACATTGTGTTAGGTATTTTGATACAGAATATCTGGATAAAATCATTGTCACAAGCGATCAATATTGATATTCAACTACAGCGGGCCCCTGGCTGGCTTGACAATCTATTGTAACCCCTCTCTGTTCAAATGGGTTACAACATGAGTAGTTAAGACCACTCAAGATTTTTGAGAATCACTCATGGAACCCTGAATGGAAAATCAATAATCACAACGCCACTCAAAATTTTGTTTACAACAGGTTAATTACAAAAAATAACGAACAGCAACAAACCACCAATAGAACTGTTGGGACCCGGCTCATTGAGCAGCAGCCGTCTAGGAGTGAACACCAGCATGTGCGAGTCATTAAGCCCTGTCGGGCTGAGAATGAGAGGAGCCATTTGCCAACCCTACGGGGCCCATATTGTTACATCTCATGTCACGCCCCTTGGTAAAATGGTAACACTCAACACTCTACGGGTTCAGCAAACGCCAACTCTGATAGTCCTAAAGTAATTTTTTTATCTTCTAACAACTTCTGAAGAGCTTTTGGCAAGGCAATCCCTCTACTCGGGCAGTCAGTCTGCGTGGACTCTCTTCTCTCAAACTCATCCACCCGAGGTGGCGTGATAACACAATGCCATTGCCATTCCTGTCTGCAAAATGCAGTGAAGCCCTTGTCCCTTCTTTTCATTCAGTTAACTCCATAATCGCCAGCTGAGAAGACTGAGCTACACTTTCCTTGTTTATCTGTTTCTCATGTCAGAAGAAAGCACTTTGATGTCACATTCAGTTATGCATGTATATACACAGTTATGCATGTATATACACAATATCAGTGAAATTTGACCACTGCATTTAACCCGTCATGGATGAACCATGAGCAGTAGGCAGCCACGTGAGCAGTGCCAGTGTCTTACACTACGACAGGCTAAGAGGAGCCTAGGAATCGCGAGGATGGAACCAAGAATATTTGGTTTCTAGACAACCACTCAAACCCCCCTGAGCCACAATGTTCCCTTATCAAGACGTAAACCAGAAGCCTCTCCCCACATCACACTGGATTTTAGACAGGGCACCTTAAAAGAGCCCTGTGTATTCTCTTATCATATCAATGACAAAAATACAAATCCTATTATATAAAGGTGCAGCCTTTTTCAAAATATACACAACTACCTTGACCGAAGAGTGAGTCCCCCCTAACCGCCCCCCCCCACTGTAAATTTAACATATTGTGGCGAGCCAGGTTTGCAGCAGGCAAATAGGGCAAAGGAGTCACCTTTTCAAGAATGCACAGGCCATTTCTAGTGTTATTTATTTTTCAATTTGTAGGATAGGTTAACTGCCTTTGTTATGCAGAAAAGTATTATGGGCTTTTAAGAAGAATGAATAATGGAAGTTTAGGTCTCTTTTGAAGTTAATAGCAATGGTAAAGAAGAATGACTTTTAAAAGCATTCAGCAAAGTGTGCTTGGAACCTTCTATTAGCTTTCCTGAAGTCTTGTCCCTGTTGTGCTGTTCTACAGAAGTGTAACCTTCTAAAGTTGTATTGTTTTGAATAAAAACTGGATTTTCAGTATCCTTTTTGGTGCCAATCTATACAATCCTTGCAAGAGGACCATTCATTTGTAAGCTTTCTTTGTATGCAGTAGCAATACAATTTTATCCACAATTGTTTACGCCATTTGTTAATATACTCAAAACTCCAAGTAGGACTGTGAACTGTTAGTTAAAATGCTGTGTAAGGGCATTTTGGAGGAATTAGACATAATGAGTGACTGGATGAGCCAGAGGGTTGAACGTCAGTTGGATGATGCCAAGATCTTCCTCACCGACTCCATACATAGACACCTGGTAACCCCCCAAAACACAGCCAGGCTCCTTTTGCTGACTTCTCCTTAGCCTTCAATACCCTGCAACCCTACATACTGGCAGAGAAGCTGAAGACCCGTTTCAACCTCAACCACCGGCTTATCCAGTGGATCATCAGCTTCCTCACCCACAAATCCCAGAGGATGCTGGCGATCAACATCCTTTCTGACACCCTCTTCACCTCCACCGGCTCGCCTCAAGGCTGCATCTAGTCTCCCCTGCTGTTCGTCCTCAATACGGACGACTGCAGGTCCATCCAACAATACTGCCACCAGGTGAAGTTTGCTAACGACACTGTCCTCCTGTCCCTACTGTCTGGTCCCTCACTCCACCACGATTCAGCCATCAAGAACTTCGCACTCTGGTGCAAGCCTCCTGCCTGAAGCTGAATGTGAGCAAGACCAACGACATGATTATCATCTTCTCCAGCAGGTAGAGGCAGAGGCAATCACCACCAATATACTGGGAAAGCCAGTAGAAACGGTGAAGGAGTATAGATACCTGGGGAGTGTCTTAGACAACCTCCTGAAGTCCTCCTCTAACACTGAGGAGATCATCAGGAAATGTCACCAGCAGAAGTACCTGCACAGGAAGTTGAGGTCATTTGATGTTAGCAGCACAATCCTAACCACGTTCTATTTCTCCTTCGGTCTCTTCTGCCAATGGCACAATCTGTTCTGAACAACTTAATACTCTTTTTTAATCTACCTAGATTACTCTTGTCTATATTTTATCTGGTCCGTTTTTATATACTCTTTTCTATATTTATATAGTCTTGTCTATGTTTTATACATTCATCAGTGTATTTATTGAATGTTTACAATTTGATGCTGCTACCACATGTGTCCCCTAATTGACCTTCGGGGTCAAATAAAGTTTTTCTGATTCTGATGTCAGGAAAACCCTGCATTTAGCCAAGGATCACCTATGACCAGATCACAAAGTTGTCTTGTAAACATCGATAGCGTGACTGCAAAATGTAATCACTGTTAGCGCTGTCTTGCAAACAGGTAAACAAAAATATTTTGATCCTAGGACGTGAGGAAGATCTGCATGATGCAGTGCTCCAGCCTGGAGAAGATTTGTGTGTATTGAAATATTTTACCTCAGAAAGGCAATAACAGCTTTACAGGCTAATCCTTCCTCACAAACTTTATTTACAACATTATTTAATTACTTTATTTTTAATATGTTAAACAGCATGAGTTTAACTGTGTGTTTAGCAAACCACACTGTGAGGTACCCAGGCAACTGAATACAACAAATATGATCCAACATCATAAATACGTATACTGCAAAGTACTTATTAGGACTAGAATATTTGTAGAAGATAAGATAAGATAGATAAGATAAGATAAGATAATACTTTCCCCATAGGGGAAATTCGGGTGTTGCAGCAGCAACATTAGAGGGAAAAGAAAAAGAAAACAGGATATATATATATATATACACAATATACACAACATACACATACAATATACACATACACATATATACATACACATTTACATATTGACAGCACAAAAAACAAATAAATAAATAAATAAAATAAAATAAAATAAAAATAAAAAATAAAACATTTTAAAATAAATAAATAAATAAATAAATAAATAAATAAATAAATAAATAAATAAATAAGTTTAAAAAATTAAAAAATTGGGCGACGGAGGGATGGGGTGGCAGTAGCACAGATGCTCCCCAGGCAGTCAGAGGTGTGTCCCGTCCAGACTGCTGTTATACAGCCTGATGGCCGTGGGCACAAAGGAGCGCCTGAAGCGTTCAGTTCTGCACCGGGGTGGGATGAACCGCTGGCTGAACGAGCTGCTCATCAGCCACAGCTCGTCGTGCAGGGAGTGGGAAGGATTGTCCAGGATAGCTCCCAGTTTGTCCTTCACCCTCCGCACAGCCGCCGACTCAAGATGGTCGAGGTTGAGTCCCACCACGGAGCGAGCTTTCCTCACAACCTTGTTGAGCCTGTTGACCTCACCAGTCCTGGCACCGCCCCACCAGCACACTATAGCAAAGAAGAGTGCGCTGGCTACCATAGACTGGTAGAAGGTCTTGAGGAGCACGCTGCAGACACCAAACGACCTCAGTCTCCTCAGGAAGAACATTCTGCTCTGAGCCTTCCTGTATAGGGCATCTGTGTTGTGTGTCCAGTCCAGTTTATTGTTAATATGGACCCCAAGGTACTTGTAGGAGTCCACAATCTCCACCTCTTCACCCAGAATGGTGATTGGTTGAGGTTTCCTCCTATTCCTCCTAAAGTCCACTAAGACCTCCTTAGTCTTGGAGATGTTGAGTAGGAGGTGATTTTGGTTGCTCCTTTCAACAAAACTCGCAACCAGCTCTCTGTACTCCTCCTCGTCATCGTTGGTGATGCATCCAACGATGGAAGAGTCGTCAGAGGACTTCTGGAGGTGGCAGGAACTGGACTTGTGTTGGAAGTCGGAGGTGAAGAGAGTGAAGAGGAATGGAGATAGGACAGTACCTTGGGGCACACCTGTGCTGCACATCACGGCCTCAGAGACACTGCCGTCCACCCTGACATACTGCGGT
>CAAKHD010004982.1:92336-122982 GCA_901007705.1 Fistularia tabacaria | reverse complement strand
CATCATTTACAGACAACCATTCACCCTGTCATTCACATGTCATATAGAAACATACACAGACACACAACCGTTCACTTACACAGACACACAACCTTTCACATACACAGACACACAACCGTTCACATACACAGACACACAACCTTTCACATACACAGACACACAACCGTTCACATACACAGACACACAACCGTTCACATACACAGACACACAACCGTTCACATACACAGACACACAACCTTTCACATACACAGACACACAACCGTTCACATACACAGACACACAACCACACACATACACAGACACACAACCGTTCACTCACTCAGTCATTCGGGGCAATTCTTCCTACCTTTTTTCCAATTCAACTGCTCCATGTTTTTGAGCTGTTGGAGGCAACAGGAGAACCAGGAGGAACCCTTCAGACACAGGGAGAACATGCAGACTCCACACAGAAAGGTCCCCTTGTCGGCGCCACCACTGCGCCACTTTGACGCTCTTATGACTATTATAATTGTTGTTGTTGTCGTTGTTCATTATTGTTGTCGTCATAGTTCTTCATACATTCTTCTCTTAGCAAGCATTGCGAACTCAAGGTCAGTCAGATGCTGATGGAATTCATAATTGGCATTGAAGTAATTGGCATTTGTGTACTTTGAAAATCAACATGTGCCGACAGTGGTAAACAAAAGTTGAACCATAAATGCATAAAAAGGCATTTTCAACGAAACCTGAACGTCTTCACTTGGCTCAACCTGAATCAGTTTTCTCCTGACTCACGCAGTCAGGAGGCTAATCCACTGTGAGAAGAACTAGATTAGGGCAGATTAAACACATGATGGAGTGATGAGGGCTGGAGGAAAGTGTGGATTGATAGCTCACTAAAGTTACAAAAGGGTTAGAGAAATCATTCAGTTTCAGTTAAATAAGCGCCTCCATCAACCATCTGTTATCCAGGGATTCAATCCCTCGTGGATTGGATTGTGCACTGATATGCTAAAGCAGCCTCACTTCTTTTTGTTGAGGCTGTTGTGATCGCCGTGCTGAAAGAAAACTTGTTTTCTCTTAAAAACCCCAAAACACATACACAAAAAAGAAAAAGAAGTTCAAAACCTAAACAACACAAATCAGTGAATACTTCTTCATAACAGCGCGAAGCATCTACTAAGCATCACATTTTGATGTGGGCCGTATAAACATTGACAGAAGCCAGGCACTTTCTAAAACCAGTGAAACAGACATGGACATTAATGTCATTTTGAAACTTTTCCTCATCGACACATTGTATAATCACATTGTGCATCATCTGATCCTAAGCTGTTCCACTCTGCCTGATGTTAAACCATCAAATGAGCTGTCAGCTTATGGCAAGTCTCAAGCAGAGGTGAAACCGCTTAAAGGAGGAGGAGAGGTTTTATTATAGACAGGCTGAGGGAAGGGAAGTGGAGAAATTAATCTTCATTTTGACAAATTCAACCCAGCATAGCCTGAATCATCCAGGGACTTTTCACGATGCATCTTTTACATTTGCAAATTTACAATTGACATGAATGTGTGCGTTTTTTTTATTTTCTATCGTGATATTTGATTTTATTTCGTGCAGCAGTTGGTGCAGTGGTTAGCGCTTCCGCCTCACAGCAAGAAGGGGTTCGATCCCAACCGTCAGCCTTTCTTCGTGTAGTTTGCATGTTCTCCCCATCCATTAATTCCTTGTGGACTCAAACCCGTGCTCTGACTGCTATTCTGTGCAAACACACACAATCTCTCTCTCGCAACCCCTCTGATAGCTTCCCACTTTTTATGTATCAAACAACTAATAATCTGCATTTCCCAGGACTCTCCACCAACAAAGAGCTAACTTGGCAGCACTAGTACTGACTGGGGTCTGTGCTCCCATGCCTCCTTTCTCTTTCTTTTCATGCCACCTACCACATGCTCCACTTTCCTCAGCCCCTCCTGATGTCCTGTTTTCCTGCTACTGATCTATCACCCACCTCTCCGGTGGCTGGCAGCCAGCAGAGTGTCGTGAGACATCAACATTAGCTTGGAAGCCCCAGAGTGAAGTTCTTTAGTCCCTGCGGCTTCCCAAGGGATATAAAGGAAATAAAAACAGGTCAAACTACTCACCTTCTGACAGAAGATTTGATTTATTTTCCTTTTTCTCTGATTTAGTTTTTTACCTAAATTCTCTCCATCCCGGAAATGCAACACTTGATACAATTTGGCAACTTGATGCCCCATTTAGGTTTAACAAACTGCCTATCGCTGGAAAAGACCGTCTCATACCAGCAGTGCACGGTGGACTCAGTAAAGGCCAGTCCAACCCATCAATCTTATGGCAAAGGTCAATTGTGTGTTTTTTCGGCCTTCATTCATCGAGACTGCTGCCCATCTAATGGTGGTTTCTGAGCTGCAACTTAACATTAACAGCCACCTGCATCATTCCAGCATGCGGATGGATGACGTCAAGTTAGCTTCCAACACACTCTGCCCTCCATCCTGTCAGACCACCTTGCATTATTGATGCAGTTCTTAAATGTCTATTGATTGACTTTATCATCAATTGATTTTATGTCTAAATTGTTACTTGCATCAAATTATGTACATCTGATTTGTTTCTGTATTAATGTTCATTTAGATAATTGTTATATTTGGAAATTGATTGATTATTTTTCAGGCTTGGAAAGTTAACTCAAAGTTGAAAATGAAAAACCACGGCAAAAAATGTAATTTTATCAATATTATGAAAAGTTTACCTTCGTGACCTTGTGATATTATTTTTCTTGTTGTTTTCAGGAAGCTTCTGGCAGCCCTACCTTGCTTGAACATCATGACAACCCTTTGGACCATCATAAGCGCCCGATGTCGCACTCGGTTTATGAAACCATCAAAGTTACAGACAACAACTCAACACAATGGCTGAATGCAATTGGATGCATGGGTTCGTCATCGCGTCATTTTCTATCGCCCTTCCTCTTTGAATTTTTTATCTAAACAATCAATCAATCAACAATAATAAAAAATAACATAAAAATCCAACAACAAAAATAAAACATCAAAAACAAACAAACAAAAAGTTTTCAGCAAAATGTGAATGTTAAAATATTCTTCTCACATTTTAATCCCTTAGAATTGTTTGCAATCGAACATCCCTTTGATCAGCCTCACCATCAACCCTAAGCTCTTCTAACATGCTTCTGCTAGCTGCCTTCAAATCCCCAGTTAGTATTTTCTTCAAAGCCTGCTCTCCCTCCTCATTCCAAGCTATATGCAGTTTCACTATTCAAACCGCTCTGGGATTAACGTCATCCCCTATCCCCACGCTTTCACTCGGTTCCTGACTGCTATCACTTAGGTCAATTCCCAATCTACCCAGCTTACATGAACATTGCAAGTTCTCAGGTCTTCAGGTGTATTAGAATTGGCAATTCAATCCTCCGTCACTTCTGTCATCTTGACATTGACAAGCCTTTCTCATCTACATAAACAGAGAGGCTGAAAGGAACTTCGTCGTCCCGAGAAGAGCTTCTGCATGGGAATGAGGGAGTCTAACATCTATTCACTTCATTTTTTTGACTCTCATATGGGGTTTTTTTCCCCTTTCTTTATCCAAATGGCAAGTCTTTTTCTGTAAGATATCTGTATTATTTCTTCATTTTTTTCATTGTTCAGTACTATTTTTTATTTATTTATCCAGTTAGAAAAGAACCTCGAGAAAAAAACTACAACGAAACAAAACTTTGACCTCCTACGAAAGCCTAATACACAGCTCATTATTGAGATAAACATACCTCATTATTAATCCCTGGCAATGAAAGTATAGCATTAATATCACATGCACTTTTACTTTTAATCTCATGAAAAAATAATGGTATAAAATGTCATTCGAGACCAGCAATCACAAAGCTATTCTGCCGTTGATGCCAGCTTTGGACTTCTGTGACACATCCCTGGTGTCAAAAGTTACCAGACTAAAGACTGAAATAAAGTTGACCTCCCAGAGAATTGCTGGGACTTGTTCGGTTTACTTCTTACATCATCGGCTTTTGGTCGTTACTTCCAAATTAGTCATTCACTCTTGCTGTCATAGGACATCATATTCAGAAAATAACAGTCATTGCATGCAAATCCATTCCGTTGAGTGAGACGGACAAAGCCTCAAAGTTTCAGAACTTTGAGCTTAAGGCTTTGCCAGAAATTATTGGCCCTGGAAAGGAGAAGCTGTCACTGAATATGTAAAAATCTCCTGTCTGGACAGTAAACGCACCCATCTTGACATCAGTCAGCAGGCAAGATTCTTTAGTGTCATAATGCACACACATGACTTAATGTTGATCGATCGTTTTTGGCTTCAGAAAGCACACACTTTAGAATAAGCCACAACACTGAGGATAACAGACAAAACACCAGAAGTACACAAAATAAATCGAAGCAGCACAAATAGAACCGCAGTAAAGTGACCATTAGTTACAACACAATCTACCAACGTTCTGAGTGGAACCTGTATTTCCCCGTTCCATCTCTTTACCAATTCATTCGGACGATTTAAGAATTTGTTTATGAGACCATTGACACTATTTTTCCCCTCTGTTTCTCTACTGTCTCTCTCTGGTGAGAAAAAGGTGAAATCTGTCAATGATTCCATCAATACACACACACACACACACACACACACACACACACACACACACACACGCACACTGTTCACAAAGCGGTGCCACTCCGCCACTGATCGTAGCAGATCAGAATCTGTGTCAGAAGCTTCTGATGTTTAATTAAACCTCTAGATCAATAGGTCTTGCTCCTGACATTTTCCAGCCCACTATTTCTTCTTCTCCCTCTCTCTTTTTGTGCTCTTTCATCTAGTTCTTATTTTCTTGCCATTCGACATGAAATCTGCTCAAATTTGCTGGGTTTTAAGCTCAGGTTGTTATTTATTCTTTTCGCTTTTCCAATGTAGGATGTTCATGTTCTTATGATCATGAGCAGAAACTGTGGGCACTGTGAAGGAAGAGAATCTTGCCAATAAAACTTCAAGGGCACCCTGCATTTGTCTCATGCAGTGGAGTCAAACAAGCCGAGTGAGAAAGTTTCAGGACTGGGGGTGGAGTGGGTGCTCAGGCTGAAAGATATCACAACCAAAGCTCAGTGGAGTCTTAGATCTTTGACTTTGCGTGTCTCGTGGGGAGAAGATGTCAGTTCCCCTCCTTCCCTCTGTCTTGAGGCTGTCTCGTGCCCTCATTAACCCAAGACTGCATGCTTTGGCAGGTCTTCATCTTTTTGAGCTGACACAGTTCTGTTATTTAAATCTCTGACAGGGTTTATTTTAGATTAGTTGCAGCAGCACAATGGTGCTGCATGGAGGTGAAGCACAGACTCGTGATATGGGATGAAGCCAGATTCCACGCCTGTGTCCTATTTTCGCAGGCAATGTCTTAAGCTGATCTTGTAAAATGATTAACTGATCGTGAAGAAGAAAAACCTTGATTTTGTCACCTTCTGTTTTATATAGAGCACAACATCAGGGAAACTCAACCGCGGCGTTTGACCTAACATGGATGAGCCATGAGCAGCATGCAGCGCCAGAGGAGCACTCAGGCCTCCGTTGTTTCACTCAGTGACTCTTTGGCTGGCTATGAGGCGTGTGGGAATCGAACCAGCAATGTTCGGTTCCAAAGAAGCAGCTCTAGCCTTGTGAACTGCACTGTCCCAACCTCTGGCCTGGGTTGAAATGGGCCACCAGACAGGCCACAAAGTGTTTGTCCAATTCGGTACAATCAGTCATTTTTATGTCTGCAATGAGCCGTAATGGTGTTCACTAAGGACAATCCGTGACGAGCACAGACGTCTGATAACGAGACAACGCTCGGGTAACCGCTTTCCAGGTCTTACCGTCGTCGTGGAACTCAGCGGAACGTAAAAAAAAAACCCTAAATAAATGCTGCAAAATATAATGGTGGGGTTTTTCACACCATGAAAAAGTGCAGGGAGTAATTTAAAATAAAAACTTAAACCATTTGATAATCCACACCTATTGTTTCTGCAAGAGAAGTCTCTCTCTCACTTCTTTGCAGGGGTTTGCTTTGGAATGTGGAACTCAAGCTACATGTGCAGATACTTGTGTCAGACTGGTCCCTAATGTGGTTCCTTACTGCCTGTGTGGATGCAAAAATCAAAAGTTCCCCTGGAGGAGGGCAGTTCCCAGAACTAAATTTGAGCTGGGCAGGTTTTATAACTTTGTTCCTAGAACTTTTCTGTCAGAAAGCGGCTTATATTTAGCCTGAACCTCCCAGCTTTGCGCACCACCTCAGGCACCTCCCCGCCAAAAAGAAGACTTTCCACATGCCTCAAGCCAGCTCCTAAAGCCACGGATCAGACTCCCAAGGACCCAGCCTTTGGCCACCACTCAGCTCACCCTGCACCCAACCCCCAGGCCCATCCTATGAGAAGGGGAACCCAGGTTGAATATTTGGGCTTTGGTTGCAGGCCCGGCCATGGGGCTCCTCGGTGAGATCCATCCTAGGCTCGCCTTTCGAGGGCTTCCCTGGTGACCTGCATCGGGGCAGGGTTGAAGGATCCATTGTTCTTATTTGTCATGAGAGGCCCTCTGAACTACACTTGCTGGTCCCCAACCTGCAACCTGTGAGCCTTGGGTGACCTCACCAGGGCTGTAAGGCCCCAAACGACTGGGCACCGAGAATGATTGGGGTACATATCTGTTTTTCCTATCAGGCTAGAATGGGTCTACCTTTCTGCATTTCTTTAAGACCGGCTCATATTAATTACTCACGATGTGAGTCGTGTTCTGCAAACAAACAAGGAAGTACGCATCCACCAGGGCCTGACTGGGAGCTGTGACTGTACAGTATTTTGAATATGTTAGCTAGCAATACACCAAATTATACAACTGATAATGAATACAGTGGAAGACAAAATATTGATAAAACTCCCCTGTGATGGACCGGACCATCCACACTGCTTTATGGTTGAACATGGATAGATATGGATTGGAGATCGTTAGATTTAAGTTTGTGAGGTGAGGCAACTACCCAGTTTAATAAAAACAGTGACCATAGTCATGAAAACTTATATTACCACAAATAATATTACATCTGTATATTTATATGTATTTATACGTTTTCACCAGAATTCTGAAATAACGTATTAATTCATTCAGTCATTCATTCATTCATTATCTATGCTGCCTATCCTGCCATCCCGGTTGTGGGGTTGCAGTCGTCGATCCCGACCTCTCATTGGACGAGAGGCAGGTCTACCCGGGACACATTTGCAGTCAGTTACAGAGCCACACATGGAGACATACAGCCATTCACCCTCTCATTCACATGACTGGGCAATTTAGGCAACGTGTTTTCTGTTTTGTTTTTTACCGTGGGTGGAGACCAGAGTTCTGGGAGGACAGCCAGACAGACATGGGGGAACCCATAGGCCCTGACTCAATTGAACCCAGAACCTGCTAGTTGAGAGGTAGAAGCGCAAAGAACTGTGCCACTGCGCCACCCTTTATACACAAAACTATCTGGAGCAAGAAATAGGCTGCTTTGTATCACTTAGCATAGAAACAACAGTTTTTGTTCGAGGTTGTTCAATACAACAAATACTTGCCAAGGCATACCAGCACCATTATACCCACCAGACACAGACAATGACAACTCTGTCTGTCTTTGTCACAAGTACAAGTCAATGCATTATGAAGGAAATCTAATGCCATGGTAACAGAAAAGAAAGGCTTTTCGTGGTATCGGAGACAGGTGCTATGAATCCGGTATGGCAACATCACATGTGTAAAGATGCTTTGCCCTGCCATCATCCCTACTGACTTTTCAGACGGTAATTCATATTTCTTATGTATTTGTGTGAGTGTGAATATGTGTTGTGTATCTGCGAGCACACAGATTCGTTTAACAAGTAGTCTGAGGATATCCAATTCCCCATTACTGCCAGTGTTCCATGCAGTTTCTCAGCTTTAGCTTGAGTTATGCATACCTTTTTATTACAGTGTGATGGCTGAAGTCTGGATCCATGACTTACAGGTGGAGAAGATTCAGTATGCTCAGCATGAATCCCTGCCCAAATTATATGAATATCTCAGACACTGATTTGTTTCTTTTCCTTGTCTGCTTTCCTTGTCGCCACACTTAATTTACCTTTAAGGTGAAAGGAGGGAGCGATCTCTAGACACCATTTTATTTCTCAAAAACAAGACAAAACAGGAAGACAGGAGAAAATGCGAATTCAGGGGAAGGGAATATGGAAATGAGAGAGATCCCCTGCATGTGCTCAGGACAACAGTGGCAGCAAGGGCTTGATGCAAAGGTCGCCATCACACCCTCATTCAAGTTCCGTTCTGTCTAATTGAAAAGTGCTGCTGGGTGTCAGGTCCACATACTGGGGTGAAAATTAAGGCCCTTGGACTGATTGTGCTCATGGAAGTGACTGCTTTGCCAAGTGACATAGTGTCAATGTGCACGTAGGAGAAGTGTTGGTATGGCTGGGAGCTACGGCTGGAGGTGGGAACTAGGTGGACATATACTGGTGTCACACAGGACTGTGTTCACAGTATATAAGGTGTGAGGGAAAGTTCTTGCAGCCAAACTAGATACATGTACAGTAGGTTGGCCCTCTGAAGGTATTTTGTTATTAATAGGGCAGATTTAGGATGGAGGATGGATGAAGAAAACTGGACCGTGACAGGTTTATACATCATGAAACTCTTCACGGCTCTTATTTAAGCTGATTGACAGATCTAACCATACAGAGACAAACATATAAAAAAGAAAAAAAGAAAAAGAAAAAGAAACAATAAAAGGAAAGGGGGATGTTGGTAATATTTTAGTAATATTTTATGTATTTTCAAGTGAGACTCTGTCAATTCAGTGGATTTGAATTCAGTTTGAAAAACTGAGATTTTTTTTATAACTGTTTGTAATATTGTATAATCAACACACGCACAACCACAAAGACACACACACAAAACACACACACACACACACACACACACACAAAGAAAAGAGAAAATCAACTATTATAAGGAGGAAAACAAAACAATACAAAAACGGAAAAAATCAGCACACTGTGGTCTGTTTCACATCTGTGAAATCTGTCGATTTCCTGTTTCATCCTTCCCTTACTCGTGACCAAGACCCTGAGACCTCAACTTCCCCAATCCGGATTGGACACTCCTCCTGCTTCCAGCTGAGAACCATGGCCATGGATTCAGGCTAGAAAGGCTCAGTAGGACTCCTTCTTCAGCATCCCTCACCGCTGGGGTCCACCAACAGTTTCGGGGGTTACCGCCTCGGCAGGCACCAACCACCTTGGCTGCAGCTCTGGTCCGCAATGGAGACTCGGAGCACGGCCCATGTGCTTGAAGCTCTGCCAGTGTTGGGAGGTAAAACTCTTTCTGACAGGGGACTTTGACAGACGTTCCCAACAGACCCTAGCAATGCTTTTGGGTCTGCAAGGTCTGCCCGCCGTCCCCCCCCACCACTGGAGCCAGCTCACCACCAGGTGGTGATTAGTTGACAGCTCCGCCCCTCTATTCACTTAGTGTCCAGAACATGTAGCCTCAAGTCCAATGCTACAACCAAAAAGTCGATCATTGAACTGTGACCTAAGGTGTGCTGGTGCACATGTGCACAACTTTATGTTTGAACATGGTATTTGTTTTGTACAGTCCATGATGAGCACAGAGGTCCAGTAACAAAACAACCCTTGGGTTCAGATCGGGGGGACTGTTCCTTCCAATCATTCCTTTCCGAGTCTCGCTGTCTCGGTCTTGAAGTCCCCCAGTGAGACGAGGGAGTTCCCGACAGGTCCCTCAAGGGACCCCAAATAGGGTGGGTAGTCTGAAATGCTGTTGGTACATAGGCACACACAACAGTCAGAGCCTTTTCCCCAACCCAAAGGCGAAGGGAGGCCACCCTCTCATCCACTGGGTTGAACGTCAATATGAAGGCGCTGAGTCGGGGGGCAATCAATATACCCACACCTGCCCGGCACCTCTTACCCAGGGCAACTCCATAGTGAAAAATAGTCCAACCCCTCTCAAGAGGCCTGGTTCAAGAGCCCGAGCCATGAGTCCGACTATATTGAGCTGCCTCCCTCCCCGCCAGAGAGGATATGTTACATGTTCCTAGAGCTGTCCTCTACAGCCACAGATCGGACCACCAAGGGCCCCTGCTTCAGCCTACCTCCAGCTCACATCTTATCTGACCCAATGCCCTCTTCAATGGGTGGTGAGCCCGAAGGAAAGGGGACACAGATTGCTCATTCGGTCTGAGCCGAGCCGAGCTCCATGGGTGCAGGCGAGGCCACCAGGTGCTCCCCATTTAGCTCCATTCCCGGGGCTGGCTCCAGGGAGGGGCCCTGGTGGCCCGTGTCTAGACAAGGGAAATCCAGGTCTATTATCTTTTTCATCATTTGGGTCTTCTTGAGCCACACTTTGTCTGGTGCCTCACCCAGGACCTGTTTTCCTTGGGTGACCATACCAGGGGCATAAAGCCCTCAGCAACATAGCTTCTGGGGATCTCTGGGACTTGCAAACCACTCCACCATGATGAGGTGGCGGGTCAAGGAGGGGGCTAATATAATCAGATAAATCTAATATTGTCATCAAATAAATAAACTAAATAAATGAAAGAAAAAAATAGATTTATAAACATGTATATCATGATTTAAGTCAATGTTAGTGTCGCCTCCCCCCCCCAAAAATCTACAGTGTAACACAGTCGGTAGGAATGAAAGAGCCCTGTGGTTATCTAAAAAGATAAAATAAATCAGTACTTATTGATTGTACTAAAAAGATAATAAACTCTACCCTTCTAAATAATATCTCAATAGTTTACTACAAAAAATGTATCCTCCCCTGAAGAAATTTAGTCCAAACCGAAAAGTGAAATGAGTGACCGAATGAACATTGACAAGAACTACTTTCGAATAGTTGATACATATCAGATAAATACATCTGGAATTTATGTATCTAAAATTCTGGGCTGTATTATGTTAATTATTATGATAATGCAACTGTGCGCCCTAATTTCAACTTTTTTGGATCAGCATGATATTAGCAACTATTCACAACAGTTTTATTTTACGTAATCTGTGGCGGACACTAAGGGGTGTGGCCTCTCACCCCACGGGACTCGGGGCCGGGGCGTGGTTTAAGATGTCTTACGATTTAGGTCGGGGGCATTATGGTCCACAGAAGTTAGTTGTCACTTTTGTGTTGGTGTTAGAGAGATAAAGTTGGAACTCGCCTTTGTCTCCGCACTCCTTCCTTCTCACACCACAAATCACTATCTTCGAATGAGACTGACGGATACAACAACATTGATTTGTAAGTTTGATATACTACTCCTATCCTTTTCATGCAAGTCCTGAACCTTCTTTTAACTAACTAGCTGACTGAATGTCCTGATCAGACATCCCTAATGGTGCATGGGGAAACACTGTTTGGGAATAGCACCAAAGTCAGTGCTTTGCTGTCCATCAGCAAGTACATACTCTGATTACTTGCTGCTAACAATGTATAGACCCGGTAGGCCAGGCTGAACGTATCAACTGACGATCCCTCCGTCCCTCAAATCGATACTGTAGGCCAAGGAAAGGCGTCCCTATCCTCTAACTTGGTGACAGGCTCGGGAAAGGGAAACAAATATACAAGAGTGTGTGATGGACATAGATGGAAGACAGAAGAGGGAGTGGGTCTATGAGTTTGACCTCTCACCTTACGGCTAAATGCTTTTAAGGCAATGCTTGGTCAGAAAGCAGAGGAATCTCGGATCTGTTTGAATGGATATAGCTAGGTTGCTTCTGGAGCCTTGGGACTCATCTGTCTCTGTCTTCATTCTGTGCAAAAGGGAAGAAGAATATATATATTTTTTGTTTCAATATCATGGAAGAGCCTTTGCGTGCCAAGCACTATTGTGTTTGTTGTGTGTCAGCACGTCAACAAAAACCACAGTCGTACTTTCTTGTGCACATACTCAAAGTCAAAGTCAGAATTCTTGTCAATTTCTCCTCGTGTGCTGGACATACAGAGGAATCGAGAAGATGTTTCTCACAATCGCACGGTGACATTAAATCAACAATAATTGAGTGCAAATGAGCAGTAGATTGAACCGTTACATTAAACAGTAATCATCTCCTGCATGGAAGCAGGTAGATACACACTCAGGATTCATCACCTGTGCCCATAACCCCTGTCGTCCTTAGACCTATTGAAGGACCTTTTGGGACTTACTTAATCCTCAGTCGTAGAGGTGGTCATTCCATTGCAAAATCAGTATTTTATTATTTACACTACGGCAAAAAAGTCACAGAGATATTCTACAAAAATCAATAAATTGATCAAACCTGGTTTTATCTCCAGCTATCCAAGCACAACTACTGTATACGTTGTTTCCCTGCAGATAGAAAAACGATGCATTCATTTGCATACAGAGTGAGCACATGCGCTCTCATTCCAGGTCTGAACTCAGACTCTTAAAGCCAGTGTGAGTGTGGTCAGTTCACACAGGGCTGTATTTTAAGATCTCTTGTGAAGGGAGGCAGCCAACATGTATCAATATTTCATAAATCATATTTTGAGACGCACAACCCTGGACTTGAGAATTCTATGTTAGAGCGGATGAGTCGGAACTTGAACGTACTTAGCCTGCTGGTCTGTCTCCAGCAGGATGGTGTGTACTGTTATCAACTTTCATATTGGGTATTATAATGTTGGACCAGCCTTCATTTTCAACCCTGCTCAATCCAAAGGCAAGATAAGGGCAAGCTCTACTCAGTGTCTCTGTGCGCTGAAATAAAACCGGGTTTCATGGTTGTCTTTGCTGAGCTCTGTTATTTTCCTTCTCAAGCCTGATTTAATGAAATACTAGCTTGCAAGAGTTATCTCATGCCTGAAAGGTTAATTTATAATGCTAACCTGCTTTATCTCACGTTAGGATGTCATTCTTACTTTCAGAACATAGGTGGTATCTGTGCTCCTTCATATCACAACATGGTATTTATCATCTTAGGAAAGGGGAAAGTAACTTCCTTTCTCAGGCCATTCATTTCTTTTTCTCGAGGCCAAAGTCTCCTGGATGCGGGAGAAAGACAACAATAGCTCTTCCGGGTTTTACAGGAATTCATTACCGATGATGCATCGAATTAAAACGAACAACCAGCAATCGTCAGCAACAGTCGACAAAGATCGGCTGTGATCGACAATCATCTGCAATCAGAATCAGAGCTCCAGTTTCTCTATCCGGGCAAATAGGGTGCAGTCTCCCTACAGACTGGACCCTGGCTGATGTTCAAGGCAAGCTTTTACAGAGAGACTGGAGGAGAAAGACCATGTACACATATTCATCGTGTTGATAATTCCTTCTTAAATACATGTCCTTCACCTACACGTATCATTGAGCGACCTGACAGTAACACAGAACATGGACATGTTCCACAGTCGTGTGGGTAAAGTGCATGTTACGCGTTCATGTTGCACAGCTTTTGATACAGCAAAGATAACCTGATTTTTCGCCCACTCAAACAATACAACGCAAAGATTGTTTTGCGATCAAATAGTCACAAGTTTGGTGGTCGAGGATCAATATCAAAGTAACCTGTCATTTTGATCTGCCTTTTGCTGGTTCCAAGGGCTTCTCACTGTCATTATTCCAATCCTACTGATTACCAGTGCAAGTGAATTCAATTCTAGGCTTCTCTGCAAAGTTGCCCAAGTGAGAAATTGCCTTCATTTCACCTGTACATTGTAGGCAGCCAACTTGACTGGTTTAAATGGACCGTTTGTAGACAAAGGACTAAAGCTTTGAGAATGCCAGTAAGATGATTCAGTGATTTAATGAATCAGAATTTATTTCAGAAAGTAGATAAATACATAATAAATGAATACCATTTTGTTTAGGAATAGGTATCATCAGACATGCGTCGCAGATCAAATTATGTTGTGAAGAAAACCGTCTGCTTCTTTAAGTCGTGTTACAGCACATCTGCAGCCTCCTTGTCTTGCCGAATGCAGTGAATCAATCTCTAACCCCTGACAAGGATCTTGACCCTCATCAACATCAACTCTCTCGAGTTGGTTTCAGTTTATTTCTCTGCACTTGTGAGAACTTTCCGTCATCAAACCGAGGTTCTGGTTTCCCTCACAGCTGCTTTGCATCATTTCTTTCTTGTTTTTTTTTCTTAAGCTCAGCTTAATTTTCTTTTCTTTTCTTTTCTTTTCTTTTCTTTTCTTTTCTTTTCTTTTCTTTTCTTTTCTTTTCTTTTCTTTTCTTTTCTGTTCTTTTTCCACAATTAATGATACACTTTAAAGCTGCATTGATTGATCTTCTGAATTCCTTCCACAGCATGCGTTTTCATTTCCAGCATCATTTGTCGAGGCTCAGGGAAATCAAATACCTCTCAGATTCGTTTTAGGCTCATTCCTGAGTAAATATTGCTGTCTGCTGTTCATTATTATACACAATTGTCCCTAAGCTGTTATAATTTCAAAACCGTTCACCAAACACATGGAAATAAAGGCTCGCACAACAGGATGTTTTTGCTGTTAATCAAGCCTGATTCTGCTCTTCACACACTATTTATTCCTCACTCATACTCGGGCACTTGCTGCTCAATTTGCAGACTGAATACTGAGGCTCTTTATATAGGACCCACTTGTGATGCCATTGAGCTGCTGTTCTACTGATCTCAGCGCTGAATGCCAACCGCTGCATCGTATTCCTCATTGACTTTGACTCCTGAGGAGCAGCAAAGGAGCAATTTAAAGAAGTGCTCAGTGACGAAGGTCAGGCGGGATGGAATACAGATCTGACTAGCTATTCTTCTGCACGCATTTGTCCTTGGAGAAGGTGGTGAGAGGAAGGAATGACTGTTTGACTTGGGCAAAAATATTTTGAGCGTGAAGAAGCGTGAGATCTGTTTTGATCCTGCTCACTCGTTGTGACCATTCACAGCATAATGTTCTCCAGCAGCATGTTTGTAGCGATTCATACTATCGACTACAGCCTCGTATCTGATGACAACATTTTTAATTGAATTAACTCCGTCTTCTTTCTTCCATCTTTTTTAAACTTACGGTTTCCTGGAGGGACGTCCTGATTCGGATCTTGCAATTATCTTTGTTGAAGTTATTTCTGCATTCAATATTATGTTTGCGATATTCGAAATAAGATAAGAGACAATACATATGAGTATATAGAGACAAGGTATATATACATACATACGTGTGTATATGTCGTATGTGATAAATATTTGATGAATTATAAATATATACAATATGATGTTACACAAAAGGGGAACATGCGGTTTACCTTACTTTCTCTTACTTTTTCTAGGTAACTACCAGCTCTCTCCAACTGTTAACATGCCTCAGGATGACATAGTGATGATTGAAGATGATAGGCCGTCCCTGTTTCCTGTCTACGTGTTTGACCAATCATCTAACAGTTCCCACGACGACACAGAGTTTGTGGGTGAACACCCTGGACCCTGGATTCATGAGCTGCCGGGTCAAAACAAATGGTGAGTGGTGACCTATTGTTACTTTGCAGTGGGGATGGCTGTATTATGGAGAGCTCAGTTGATATCAGACAGGACCATGAAAATGGGATGCGATTTCAATTTTAGTTGCAATCAAGTTTCTCCTGTCATCTGAATGAAGATGTAAATTTATAAAACAATAAAATGTGCGTTTTTGTTTTTTAGTAGTTATGAGTTGAATCCTGTTTATTCCCCCTGCATGGCTTGGTCTATTTCTCTCTGCCTCCCATAAATTATGAATATGTAGATTTGCTTGGCATTCTTACTGTTAATCTGGTGGCAGAGGTTTGTCGTATTGGATTACGTCCACAGGATATTGCTGAAACACACTGAAGTTCGTTGACACCGTCTATTCGAGCATACGCACACACACACGGCTTGTGCATAAAAGGCACAAGTAAGGTGTGCACGTGTGCTCAGGGTTATCGTGAATAATTGATGTTGTCAAAGTCGCACACATACAAACCGGGCAAACATAAAATTTGACTTGAACGATGGCTTTTACACATACTGGTGTGTTTTTGTGCCTTCTGAAGGCACCACTTATAGTAGTTCTTGTTTTCTTCTTTGAACAATTTCAACATCCCAACATACATACACAGCATGAACAAGATTGCTTTGAATGTAGACCGGTCAGTCCCAGGGGATTTGGAATGATTACTATTTAATTAAGCTGTTGCAACAGCGAAGCAGAGCCCTGCACATTGTGCATATCAATTGTGCAGAACTGTAAAAGTCTCACCTCTCGCATTTAATATTTTGCAGCCATCCTTGCTCGTGGAAGGCAACTCCCCAGTGCTTTAGATGCACACCTTTAGTACATGCATAGAGCAAAAAGCCGATCGCCAAAAAGTAACAGCTACAGGTCTGATGAACACTCATGTTGGATGGGTTAAACTTCATTGCT
This sequence comes from Fistularia tabacaria, assembly GCA_901007705.1. Taxonomy (NCBI): domain Eukaryota; kingdom Metazoa; phylum Chordata; class Actinopteri; order Syngnathiformes; family Fistulariidae; genus Fistularia; species Fistularia tabacaria. The sequence continues at coordinate 106,511 of CAAKHD010004982.1, read as the reverse complement.
CTGATGTAGAATGGTCATGAAGTGAATTGCCGTGAGAGAAGAGGATGGAGAGAATAGGGTGAGATGGATGCGGTTGATGCAGCCAACAGAAAACGAAGATCTTCTTGTATAGCATGTTGCTGTCAACCAGTTGAGACTGGCTGTGGATCCAGGAAATGAGTGTGTTTGATTAATAGTGGCTATGGAAACCACAGTTTCAAGTTCAAGGATTTTCTGGATAAATACAACTTGTAAATTACTGCGTCATAGAAATCTGTGTATTGTATTGAATGTTAAGTAAAAGCAGAAAGGGCCATGTCAAAGAGATTTACAGCAAACCAGATAAGACATGCCATCTGGACTAGTGGCTTTGCAGAAATATCTGGATAAACAAAGGTGTCTCTCTCAGGAGTGGAATGTGGAATTGGTGCTACAATCACACAGTGAAATGAATTCAAAATGTTTCCACTTTCTGCCTGTTTTTTTTTTTTTTCCTCACACATTTATGAATCATTTGTTTAGGATACTTTGTTCCCCAAAAGTCAACATCTTTTTCCTTTTGAGGTATGACATTTACAGTGAAAACCGACCATCTTTAACAAGATGTCAAAAATTAAACCACCATCTTCATTTCCTTTATGAGAAGTTGCTAATATTAGTTTGTAAGTGACTGAACTAAGCTAAGAAAAACAACCCCCCCCCAAAAAAAACTGTTTATGAAAAACTCTATACAACAACCTGTCTAATTTATTCCTCCGCATAAATCATGCAAATAGATCTATCTGGAGTAACAGGCTCATTTTGACAGTCCTCATAAAAATGTGACCTTCATATGATTCATGCTACACCGTATTAGGAAAACTGATTATGTGAATGATGTGATGGTATTTGTTTTGGAAAATCCTTCTTGGATATAAAACAAACAAAAACAAATCAGTTTAAGAATTCAATAACTTTGAAATTTTGTGAAGCTGATATTTTTTTTCCGTGAGGCAAAACCGAGAAGCTGTTCAGCTTAGAAGAGACCGGATCATCGCTTTCACCATGATGTGAACCGCAGGCATACGTCAGTATGGACGCAAAGTGCCAGGTGGCATGTCGGTGAAGGAGAGACATCCTTCTCAGAACTGTGACAAACTGCTCCACAGACACCATCTTGCTGGTTATAAACTGCCACACTGACACTAGTGGTGCAGCTGCAGTGCTAATTTCAAATGTAGGATTTAGTTGTAAGTATACATTTATGCACGCAGGCATAAAGATACTACATGTGGGACAGGTTTTCACTGAAACGCTCATAGTACCGCCTAGCTTTCTGAATATTTACAATGTCTCAGTGGTGTGCCACTGCTACTTGCTGGACATGCATGCTACTCTCTCAGCTCACCTTGCATGGTTTTATTTCGAGCTGTGTAATGCGTGTATTTATTTGCTGTACAATAACTTTTTTTCCGTGTTGCCGAATTCAAATACACTCGTGCGTTCAGAGCGTGTGACTCTGCAACTGTGTATTTAGACACTGCAACACAGAACTAAATGTAGGCATAATTATTCACTGAAAACATTAGAAAAAATGGAGTCAGACCTGATGCTGCCCTGCTCTGAAAGACACCAAAGCTCACCACGTTATAGGTGTTTAAATGAAGGTAAGAGAAGGGTGTAAAAAAGGCACACAGAAACTGTTCACTCACACTGCTTTTAGCACGTACCACTTAGCAACAAGACCTGATGTTTGTTTTGACACATTTTAATTCCTGGAAGGGAGATGGAGGCAGGAACAAGTTGATATGAAATGCAAGTTTAGGCTGCAGATTTGTCCGTGATCCAATCCTCAGTGCTTGTTAATTTTGAATGATGGGAGGCCCGTGAACTGAGAGGGAAGCATCTGCTCAGAATTTTGGAAATCGCTTTTAAACACCGCATAACTGAAGAAGCACAGAAAGCATGTGCAATCCAAACAGACCAGGCTCACTGGTGAAGCCAGGCCAGGGCCACTCCGTTCAATGCAAACTGTATCCTGCATTTACATTCGCTCTATCACACCAATTTTGTCGAATACATTTTCCATCGATGTTAGTGCAAACTTTCACCTTTTAAAGGTGTTTTCATTAATACATTGATAAAGGTGAACATTTTTGGTCCAAAAGAGCTCAAGAGTCATATCCATTAAGTACTTTTTTTGCCCAGTCATTATTTATTGTATGAGTCATGCACATGTTATCCATCAGACTTTTCACTGCCTACAAATGCTGCGATCTTTTTATCCGATGTGTTCTAAGCCTAAAGTCCGTATTAAATCAGCTTCAGCTTGAGAAATTGTTATTCTGTATAGTAAAGGCAAGTATTGCATTAGCAATGGTCCTCTAAGTCTGACTGATGGTTTTCGGTTACAGACGTAACATATGCTATGTTTTGAGAGGCTAAAAAGTATCCACACTAATGGAACATATGTATTGATATTTGGAAGTGACTTGAGGGTGCAGGGCTTTAAAAGATGACACACCTTTGCTGAAATTCCATTTGATTAACGCAAACCTGGACCCCTGCCTTTACGGACATTTGGAAACACATTAATTAACTGAAGTCAACATCTTATGCCAAAGATGGTGATGATTTATTCTGATTGCTGGTTGTTTTGGATGCAGCCTTCATTTTTTAGAATTTTAATGGAAAGATCATTTTTAAAAAAAGGATACAGAGAAAAATATGGGATGCCTATTTCCTAATAGGACATTTCCTAGAAAATAATTTAAAAAGACTGGGCTACCGGTGAAGTCTGTGTCCAAGAGCCAGGACCCTCAGAAAGATTTGAGAAACATTCATATTCAAAAATAGAGTTAATATTGGTCCATCATGTGTCAGAGACTCTCTCGTCAGATTCTCTGATGGGATGACCATTGATTCAGGCAACTGGTTGTTCCCTCCACAACAATATGATAACAATGTTGACCGTACCCACCTCAACACGGACCGCTCACACCTCTACCCTCAGGCCAGAGGTCCAGAGGTGTGACAGGAAGAAACGTGTGACCCGTTTGTCATCAGACTCCCAAACAACCGACGCAATACTCGCTGCAATTGTTCAATAACGGAAGTACATCAGAATATTCATCGGCTGCCTGTATTGACTGTTTTTCTACCAATATGCAACTATCGCTATTTGCATGATCACAGATTTTACCTCCACTACATTTTCCATTCATTGCCCTTTATTGTGCTTCTGTATTTATTGCTTTATGTCCTTACCTGTGTCTCATCTGTGTTGCTAACACCTTGTGTCCGGCACTCACTGCGGACACCAAAATGAGATATTCAGTGTACAGGGAAACACATCTATGACATATGACAAACACTTGGAGTCCATGAATCCATGACAATGGCTTCTTGTTGAATTGTGAAGTAGGAGGACACAAAGTTGGGGTTCGGTGCATTTCAATAAACAGTTTTTCAGAGAGGAGCTCTACCTTGATTCACATTTACAAAACTGTTGTGAGGTGTCACCATAGCAACTCATCTGCCTCCATCTACCCCATCCTCTGCACCCTGCTTTCTCCTGCTAAGTACTTCATGTCCTCTTTCACTAAATCCCCCCAAATCATCTTTGGTCTTCGTCAAGGTCTCCTACCTCACAAATCTAGCATTGTCATCCTTCTACCCATATGTTCACTTTCCACTGTAAACATCCAAACTATCTCAGTCCAGCCAAACCATTTTAAGGTCTGTTAAAAACAAATTTTAACATGTATGCCCATGGTCACAGCCACCTGGACTTGCACACATATGAACAGCATCATTATTTTTAAAGGTAAAATACTGAAGAGGTCATTTCAACGAGATACAGATAACAGTTATCGAAACATGATAAAACTGTTAGCATATTTTGGGGAAATACTTGATTTGTTTAATGTGTCTTCTCTTGGAATATAACGAGACCTATGAGTTGAATTTGATTTAAAATCCAATTATATTTTTGCTGAAGTGTGTCAACAAAAATTGATCGATTGATGGATATAAAATTTTAATTGCCAGTGCATTATATTTGACTATTTTAACCAACATATGATTTGTAGTTTGCTTTTCAAATTATTTTGTGCATGCAAATATTTTTCTTATTTGATTTTTTTTTTTTTTTTACTGCCGGATATATGCCTACAAACGAGGTTTTACCCAAGTTCAGATTCCATCTTGCAATTGTAATATCATTGTGTTGTCCTTTGGGGTGCATTTCACGAAGATCCACACCTACTGTAGGGTGCAGTTAACAAACAGATTCAAAAGGGTAAACAAAGCAGCCAGTTTTGAAAAATAAAAGGGGAATCACTTTCATTGAAGTCATTAAATTTTATTTAAAACTAAAATGTTTTATATAGTATAGAAGTTCTGGAAAAATGCGGTCTACAGGATCACGTTTGCCTTTTCTACGTTGTAATGAGACCTATGACCAAGGGCTTAGGTGTAACTCTTTTGCTGCAGGTATCTATGGCTTAAAGGGACCTCCAACAATTGCACCTACATATTTATTCATAACTCTGCATGAAACCAAAGTAAGTGAGAGACAGCGTTAAAATGGGCAGCAGCTTAAACCAAAGTATCTGACTTCGTACAGAGTGAATTTAACTGCTGCAGCACCGTACTTCTAATTCTCACCTTTGCTGACAACGGAAATCATTGTTTTTGCTCACACTGGCAGTTTCCAATTTATCCCAGAAACTTGTCTCATACACATTTACACACTTGTCAAGATCTTTACATGCATAACGGGGGTATTCTTAAATATCATTATTATCAAGACTACAATCAAATTATAGTAATAATAAGATTTTTATTTGTCATTTTTCTGAAAAAAAAGGTTTTTTTGTTTTTGTTTTTTCGAATGTGGATATGATAACAACAGCATTAATGTAACAAAAAAACCTCAGCCAAGGAATGTTCTGAACTTTAGTTGTCCTCTGAGACGATGCACTTCCACAGGGCTAACAGTGTCCAGTTTAGGCCCGGAATCAATCCCAGCAAGTTAAATACATATTGAGTGTATTTAACTTTAAAGGTGGTTTGTACAATGTCCTCCATTGGTCAGGTTGCGTCCACTTCGAGCATCCGGCGGACATTGGGGAAGGGTGAGGTCAATCCATTCTCTCAGTATAGGAGGGAGAGGCTCTTTTCCCTTGAAGAGAGTCTCTGCCTCCAGAGATTCAAACTTCTCTGTACAAGCAGGATAGATGGGACCAGCATGAGTGAGTGCCGGCCCAGTCGCATCATCTAGCTGCTTTAAAAATCACAATCTTCATATTGCACAGTGCTCCCATCAGTCCCGACGCAGATCTGCAGCTCATGCCGCCGGATGGTGCACCAGAATTTCCTCAAAGCCCACCGGAAGTCATTCCCCAAGGTCTCCCTGAATTCCTCCCACGCCCATGTTTTTGCCTCGGAGACCACTGAAGACTCATGCCGCTTGGCCTGCCTGTACCTGTCAGCTGCCTCGAGAGCCCCACAGGCCAAAAAGACCCGCGAGGGCTCCTTCTTCAATTTGACAACATCTCTCACCAGTTGGGTCCACCAGCGGGTTCGAGGGCTGCAACCCCGACAGGCGTCGACTGCCTTATGGCCGCAACTCTGGGCTGCCACCTCTACAATGGAAGCGTTGAACATGGCCCATTCGGACTCACCAGGTGGTGATCAGTTGACACCTCGGCCCCTCTCTTCACCCAAGTGTCCAGGACGTGTGGCCACAAGTCCGACGAACCGACCACAAAGTCGATCAAAGAACTATGGCCTAAGGTGCGCTGGTGCAGAGACCACATATGGACACCTTTGGGGAGGCTACCCTCTCGTCCACCGGGTTGAAGCCGAACGTACAGGCGCTGAGTCGGGGGACAATCAATATGCCGACCCCTGCTTGGCGCCTCTCACCGGGGGCATCTCCGGAGTAAAAAAGAGGCAAGAAAAGAGCCCCTCTCAAGAGGCCTGGCTCCAGACCCCACGCTGTGCTTCGAGGTGAGTCTGACGATGTCTAGTCGGAATCTCAAAGCCTCTCGCACCAGGTCGGGCTCCTTCTCCGCTAGAGAGGTGATATTCCATGTCCGTAGAGCCAGCTTCTGCAGCCAAGGGTCGGACCACCAAGGTACCCCGCTCCCCCGGAGGAAGCCAACCTTGTCCTGCTGGCGACCAAGCAGTTCACCATCCAGAGTGACGCCGGACCCCCCCCGCATGGTGCGAGGGGGGTTGCGGATTTAGACTCTGCTTCTTCCACAACAGCTACGGCAGCAAAGCACGTCGCTGCGTTTACCTGTACTCGTTCGGGGTGCCGGGAAAACGGCCGAGCCGGCGACAGGTAGCAGCTGTGGGCGCTGGCGGACACACCCAGCTGCTGTTCACCAAGGACTCAAAGTATAGACTGAGATTCCTGGTTGACTCTGGCTCAAAGAAGAGCCTTCTCTCCCAAATGCGAGCAGACATTCAGGCCAGAGGTAGTGGCCTGCTACTCAGCGCCACTAACAGGACGTCCATAGCGACTTTTGGTTCAAGGTCGGTGTCTGTTGGTTTCGATAGTTTCCATTTTGATTGGGACTCTGTGATCGCCTCTATCGCAGTCCCCATCATTGGTGTGGATTTTGTGTGCGCCAACGGCCTATTCCTTGATGTTGCGAACCGCCGTCTAATCGACGCCATGTCTTTTGCCACCTATCTGTGTGAGACAGGGGGGATTGGGTCACGAACGCGTGCTAAGTTTTTGGCATAAGGGGACCAACATTTGTTGGTGAACTTGGCGGCCCTTCTGGCCCGTTCAGCAGCCGAGGCGCCCATAACTTTGACGACCGACACGACTCTGCTGTCGCTGTGAGGGCGACAGTGGTGGTTTAACAGTGGGTGGCGAACCCACTTTCGTTAGCCGCAAACTTCAGGATAGCGAACAAAAGTATCGGAGTTGTTGGCCCTGTATTTGGCGACGCGTCATTTCCGTTTTCTTCTGGAAGGCTGCTCATTCATGGCGTATGTGGATCACAAGCCATTAAAGTTCACCATGTCCAAAGTGGCTGAGCCGTGGTCCGCCTGCCAGCAGCAACACCTTGTGGCCATTGTGAGTTTACGACGGAAATGGCCGTCGACCAGCCGGGCGACCAAGACGTTCTCGTCCTGAAGTCGGCGCACACGGGCCTCAAGCTGGAGGAGGTAGTGGTGCAGGAAGGCGGTCCTGCCCTCCTGTGTGATGCCTCTTCCGGCCTTACCCGCCCAGTGGTTCTGGTGGCCTGGCGTCGGTGTGTTTTCAACTCGGTGCATTCAATCTCACACTCGGGTGTCAGAGCGCCGGTGCAGTCCCGAAGGAGGACCTCGGTGCATCACCCGCCAAGCTGGTTTTGGGCCAGCCAATGAGGATCCCGGGAGAGTTCTTGGCTGAGAGATCCACTCCCCCTCCCTGTCCGACCGGACCTCACTCACCACTGTTTTCACAATCTTTTGTACTGGCAGACCTCATGCCGGCTCATTTTGTGTTTGTGCGACAGGACGCTCACTGGTCGCCTCCTGAGGGCCCGTATGATGGGCCGTTCGGGGTTCTCGAGGAGTTTCTTGCTAGACATGGGCGGCTGTAGGGAGCAGGTGTCGCTTGATCGGCCAAAGTCAGCACACAGGGTGGCTGGTGAAGTTCTGGTGAAGTTCTGCTTCCTGCCCAGGTTCCCCACCGTGGGCACCCTCCATCCAGGACCCGGTGCGGAACACTGCAGCCGATCAGGCCTCCCGTGAGGTACTAGTTCGTTTCCAGGGTCCCTTCTAGGTGTTCGGGTGGGGGGGGGGGGGCTGTGTGGTGGACACTGAGGGGCGTGGCCTCTCACCCCACGGGACAAGGGGCTGGGGGGGCGTGGCTTAAACCGGAGGTACATATGCGCCCTGGGTGGTTCACTGTTGGTGTTGTTGTATTGTGGTATGGTGGTGCTCATGACTAGAGATAAACTTATCCAAGACCCCCTGCTATTGGTTGAAATCTGTTCCACATGTAAATGATTGACATTGTTATAAATAAACATACCTGCAGTTGGACATGGGCATTACATTTGTATAATGTGGCATTAAAAATCATCAAATTAGATTATCTTATACCTGTAGAAACCCCACTATGGCTGTGGAGACAATTTTATAATCGGTGCAGAGGGGACACTTGGGGCAATTCATTTCTTGAAGGTTACCTATTTTGAGCAAGATGGCAGTAATAGCTTTCCTAGTCGTAGTGAACCTGCAGTCAGACTTTCATTAAAAACATCTAAAACCTTACCGAAAAGCAGTGAATGATCGGAATAACCCTCTCGCGAAATCTTAAAAAAGCACTTGGGATGTTAAAATAATGCTTAAAACAATAAAAATGATCAAGACAAGCTACAGAGGGTTTTTTTTGTCTGTTTGTTTTTTATTTTTTATCTATTTTCATCATGTACATAGGACCATGTGAATTGACTGAAGGTTGTTGGCATCCTTTTCTACATATCCACCAGGCCATGGGAAGAGAGCAGCTGAGAAGCTGGATGAGACTGTTTGATTCTGATCTAAAACTCCCAACACCGATCAACTTTGCTGCCTTCAAAACTGTGGGTCTGTTGTACAAATAACACTGTTTCATGTGTAAGGATGTTTTCTTTCCCTCTCTGGCCCCATTCAGTTTTAAAGACCCAATAGTAAAAGTAGCCCCGTAAATTTAAATGAGATGTAAATATTGATGCTAAAAACAGGCAATGAAGGTACAAGTGCTGAGGGGATTCTGTCCTGCAACATCTGAACAAATCTGTTTTCTGTCTTTGCACGTGACTTTTCTAGTCCGTGCACTTCTTGAACAGTAAAAACAGATTCAACTTAGTGTTTGATATCATGCCTCGCTGAATGACAGAAAACTATAGGAAGTAAGGAAATAGCTTTCTAAATCGACACTTTCAATGCAATTGGTTTGCTGAAAGTCATCCTTGTGACAGGGTAGAATTTTTGACTGTGTGTGAGCGAAACATCAATGTCGTCAGAACAGCAGCTCTCACTACCACTGATGTCGAGGACAGCATGTTCCCCTGCCACCTGCTTGACAGGCCTTGTAGCAGGTAGCACAAGCTTGCTATGCCTTTGTTTTGGCAGTAGAAGCTCTGAAGCTCCAGGCTTCATCACCTCTGCTACCCCATCCATCTCACCTGCCACTCTATTTTTGCCTAACTGTTTACAGGCTTTAGCAATAGCACACGTCTCAGTCAACTGTGGCTCTTCACCTGCTACTTCACCTGATTCTGTCCCAAATCACGAACCTGGCTGCGAAAACTCTCCACAACCTCACCTGTTGCATCAATTCTACCACCTCTACAAGCTTCAATCTCTTTCCCTGTCTCCCCCACTTGCTCCCATCGCTCCTGTCTGCTCGCCACACTTCTCACTAGGCTCAACCTTATCTCTTGCTACAAAGACACGCACAGCACCCGCTTCGGTCCACAGGAACTCACTGGGCATGGACACACATCCTTATCACATGTTCCTCCTCCCCACAAACAAAGCATTTCATGCCTGAGGTCGCAAACAACATTAATCAAAGTAAGTGACCTTGACGCGTAGGCTGACGTTAAACTCCTCAATACGGTTCTAAAGAATCGTGAACTAGTTGAGAAAGAACATGTTTCAGGACCCTCACATCCAGAGGGGACCTTTCTAACCAGTTACACAACCTTCCCTTGTCTGGCCAGCTCTGATGGTAGTTGGTCGTCTCAGGGTGATGGTAGCTGCTGGCTGGGTTAGCAGCAACCCCCGTACCAAAGCCCCGTTCCCCGATATCCTAGTCTCCAACAGCCGGTGAGCCCGTTCAACTTTTTGCTCGAACAAAAGAACAAATCAGTTAATCCGTGCGGTAAATTTCACAGATTTGTGACCAAAGCCATCTCCTCCGTGCTTCACAGAGAGCCGTCCGCACCCACCTTGACGCCATGCTCCCGCAGTAGCATGGAGAACTCCCCTGGTGTAGAACTAGAGACTGACCAGCCAGCAGTAAAAAAAAAAAAATAACACAAACAAAACAAAACAAAATGGAAACCCTCAAAAAACACACATGTGAATCACCTGCACAGCCACGTCATATCACACGAGACAAAACGGTAGAAAACGAAATCATTCACCCAAGATTCGGTTCACGGGCTCTTTCACTCACAGTCCTGCTGTCTAAGAGAAAGAGGCTGAGACAGTTTATACAAATGTATGTGTATAGAAAATTACAATCACACTTCGGTTTGCATTGCAAAGGTTTCTCAGTACACAAGTTCCAGGCGTATAAATTACACCAACACACACGAGCACGACGGACGAGGCGCATGAGACGACACTCGTCGACGGGAAATTTAAATATTACAAGCTTCCAGATGAAAGTAGGAACAAAAATGGTATTCTTTGGAGTTTGTGTATCACAGAAGCACCTCCACCCTCCGTTACCACCTCAATGCTAAACATGGTGGAGCAAACGTGCAGGCTGGTAATGTTTACTTTGTACCAGCATGTAGTTTGGTAAATTAACTTGGTGTGGAAGGCAGCAGCATTGATGATATGAATAAGTATTGCCACGAGTCAAACACATGTCAGGGCTCAAATTCAGAAACAAAATGTCCGAGCCCGTGTCAGGTAAAGTGACCAATTCAGAGGCCCTGACCTTTGGTTGTATAACGGGGAGGTAAGTGGGGAGAGACTTCCGAGCATCAGCTGGAAGCCCTGCCAGCATCCAGCTTGAGTGTGCTGCATATGTACACCTCCGTCACGAACCCATGCTGTATTGTTGTATGATGGAAGCACAAAATGTGGAGGCTCCACAAATGAGACTGTTCATGTGGTTATCACACTGTGGTATTTTCTGCTTTTGCTATAATTTATACCCTGTGGATTTATTAAAGATCATTAGGAGAACTGATTTTTCTGTACTATCTGCCGACTGTAACCCGGACTCGCTACAATACGTACTGTGTGTATGTGTGTGTGTATTGATATATGAAGCGGCTCAACATATATGATGATTTTATCTACCAGTCTTACAATTTGTTTACTGCTGCAGTGACTCTTCTTCCCTGTTTCTACCCCCTTTGTTTTTCTTTTAAAATATAGCTCGCTCAGTCCAGACGCAGATCCTGATGGCGGCTTCCACAGAGAAGGTTTTGGTCGCCAGAGTATGTCAGAAAAACGCACCAAGCAATATGAAAGTGCTGTTCACCTGGAGATCATCGAGACTCGCAAGTCAAAGAGTATGGATCTAGGTAAATTCCGTGTTCGCTTCAAGGATTTTTAATGTAAGATATAATAATTCTGTCTGTAAAGTAATATGTTTTTGTAGAATTCAGTGTCTTTCCTGCTGGAGTAAAGGCACCCTCACAGGATCTATTGTTATCAGGGTTTAGGTGGTGTAAGTTGACAGCCACTCCCACTAAGGGTGGGGCAGTCACTGTCTTCTCTTGGATCACTGACTAATGCACTCGACACCGAGCCCAGAAACCTGTACAAATATTTGATTGTGGTCCTCTGGTACTAGAAAGATAGTGCAAGGAAACTGCACACACCTATGATTGCCCCTACCTTGTTTGTTACTTTATACCTAAATTTTTTCCTGTCCGGATAACGTTAGTCCTTGGGGAAATGCAATCACTTGAAATTTGGCATATTAAATTTCCAATTAGATAAGCATAAACATATTTTCCTTTCTGTTCTTCTTGCAAGTTGGACAAATAATTTGATTTTGCAAATTACAGGAAGTGAGTGCTGGACATCATTGCAAATGCACATTTTATCACAGTGTTTAATCAGAACAGACCCATAATCGTTCCAAAGTGCTGTTAGCAATTCCAATTGGATTTGATTAGCTCGAGCAGAAAGCATTCTTTTTCTTAAACAATGAGTGTGTCCCGCTCTTTACGTTTTCGGATATTCATCAGTTTTTTTCATCTGTATTACAGATCCCTTGTGATTCTATAATTTTTTGCAGTTAAGACATTTTCATGTCGGTCAGATTTTCCTTTCTCCAGTACTCGCAGGGTAAAAGTGAGGGCGTGATTGCACTTCCAGAAATTCTTGGCAATTTTCAAAGATAAAATGAACATATCTCTGTGTCCTCGGGGTTCATAGAAACAGCTAAAATAACTGACTTGCATTCCCGCAAGGTTATTGTTTCAGCATATATGTGGATCACAACTTTGCATCGTATGGTAAAAATGGCCTGCGGGCCTTTCATCAGTGTTGACAGTCGAATGCGTCACTACCACCAGCCTCCTGCTAGGTCCCGAGGTTTGTCTCTAAAAGTCAGATGTAGATGGAAGTGAAAGAAAGTGAATTCCAGTCATTTGTTGAGAGAACTTTCCTGTTACCTTTGACTTAATGCTGACAATGACCAAACAAGGCATTCCTGAGCAGATTTTCATTTTATTGGTATTTCACTCTGTTCTTCAAATTGCATCCCAGGTTATTTTATAAGGAATGTCAGCTGTTTGATTTCTCGTCTTTGAATCCCATTATTCTTGAAATATGCTAAACAGGTAAAAAAAAACCTTATGGTTCAATTCCATTTAGATGGAGGACAAGATTGAGCAAGAACATAAATGGAGGGAAAGAGATGAGAGGCGCTGGATTTTGCGCTAATAACTTAGCGCATTCTTGCCATTTTGCTTTGTTAGCCTGATGATTGACAGGCCCTTGCTCTGGGTGTAATATCTGCTCGACTTAGATCCGATTCTCAGCCTTGGTGTCTCTGCATTTTTGAATTTTTCATGTCTCTTTTCACTTTACCGTGGCACAATAAAATCACACAGAAGGTATTAACAAGTCCCTGCTCTTTGTGGGGAGCAGGCGAGGTTAACTGCAACACAATAACCAGGAAATTTGAGTGACCTTTTCTTGGATAACTCTACATTCTCACACTTGTTGGACTATTATCAGCTTTTTCTATGGATCAATAAAAGAAATTATTGAAGGCGTTGAAGAAACGGGTCAGGTGGGGGCGTCAAGCCTTAGGTTGTTAAAGAGGTTGTCTCGATTCCAAATGTGCCTGGTTTTATTCTTAAGCACCTTTCAGCTGTTTAAGCGTTGCTGAGCAAGACACTGAATCCCTCACTGCTCCCAGCCACTGCTTAGTGGCTGCCTTCTGCTCTTGGTTCATCCATGATGGTCTAAATGCAAAGGGCAGATTTAGCTGATGTTGGGCTGTATTTATTCATGAGTGTGACAAAAGAAAGGTATTTTTTTTCTAACTGATCCAGACATCTTAGATTCCCAGCGTCCAGAGTTTTGTTTGACGGACTTGCAGTATCAAAATATAATTAAAGATTAAACCCGGACACAATTTTATGTAGAGTAAGTTGAGTAAACTTGAAGAGTGACCTGGTAATCTGAGAACGAGGTCCACTGTGCTGGCTGTCCTGCACACATGACTGGAGAACACGTTCTTTATTCTGGGAGATGTCGGGAGCGAAGGCAGGATGGATTTGCAGTTGAATCCGGGTTCTCTGGTTTCCTCCCAAAGTCCAAAAACATGCAGCAGGTTAATTGAAAATTGGGAAAATTACCGGGATGTGTGAATGAGAGCGTGAATGCTTGTATGTGTCGATATGTGGCTCTGCGATCGACTGAAGGTGGATCAGCGCTAGATAATGGATGGATGGATAGATGGATGGATGGATGGATGGATGGATGGATGGATGGATAGATGGATGGATGGATGGATGGATGGATGGATGGATAGTTCTCAATGCATTTCCTGATCCAGGTCTTCCAATGCTTTGCACGGCAGTTAGTTGCTTTTACAAAAACAGTACTGCGTATAAAGAGGGCGTCTGTAATTTGTTTTAGTTGAGTGACTCATTTACAGTAAAGATTTAACATCCTTTCATTCAAATGTCACTCAGAAGCACAATCACTGAAAACACTGAAGCAGGCACACATGGTCAACATGGTGATCAACATTTTGCGGACGTCCTCTGTCAGACAAATGATCCATAAAGTGAATATACAATATATAGGCCTAAATGTATATACATACACATATTGACACATCTATAAAATTGCTTTAAATAGGACACACATGTATATTCCACGTGTGTGTGTGTGTGTGTGTGTGTGTGTGTGTGTGTGTGTGTGTGTGTGTGTGTGTGTGTGTGTGTGTGTGTGTGTGTGTGTGTGTGTGTATGTGTCTGTTATAGTCTATGTCTTTAATATACTGAG
>CAAKHD010004982.1:77067-92316 GCA_901007705.1 Fistularia tabacaria | reverse complement strand
AGATAGATAGAAGATAGATATTGTTGTGTGTGTGTGTGTGTGTGTGTGCGTGTGTGTGTGTGTGTGTGTTATGGATTGTCTATCATTAATCCAGCGAAGGGATTTACATCATGCTAAGAATCATGTGCAGTGATAGAATGCCAGGTGCATGTCCACACAATTGTTGTTGAATTTATTTTTTTTTTTTTAGTAATGATTGGTTGTAGATGTGTGTGTGTGTGTGTGGGGGGGGGGGCGTGTGTGTGTGAATGATTTCAATTCTCCTCCAGACCTGTGGGCTGTGACAAACCCATGTATGGGTGCCATAGGGGAATATGTATTTCCTTGCTTCAGAATAAGATGGAGATGGGCAGCAGAGTGCCAAGGCTTCTGTCGTGTGATAGGAATCACATAATAGACTGGGATACAGGGAGCTGTCCGTCAAATTCTCCCAGGCGAGCTGAGGCTTCTTCAGGTGAAAACAAAAGCCTCGATCTCGTGACTGTCTGTCTATCTGTCTGTCTTTATGTGTCTGTCTGTCTGTCTGTCAGTCTCTCATCTCCCTCTCTATGTTTCTCTCATTCTCTCTCTGTTTGCCGGTGCCTTTGTCTGTCGATTCCTTTGTCATCCACCTCACTGAATGGAAACAATGGTGAAGAGGATCATGATATGGAATACCATGTGGGCGGATAATTCTCTGTTTCTGTGTACAGCAGATGTCATTTTGGATCCCTTTAACTGTTGCATCCTTTGCAGCTCTTGCTTGCAATCCCATTGTGTCAGACATGCACCCTGGCTTATATGCGTCCTGTGTTGGCAGAGTCAATGCATAATCTTCAAAACATACTAAATTTACATGGCATTTATAGTGATTTAATCAGTTTTTTTTTTTTTTTTTCTATTTTCATACAAAGTCTTTCTGCATTTCTCTTGGTGCATTTCTCTGTTTCTTTTTACCCCATTTTCTCTTTTAAGCATGTCTTTGTGTCCCTCACATGATGAGATTACCTGCTTTGAACGCATGTCTGTTTTATTTACAAGAATGTTTCTGCTCTTGTAAGAGTGTTTGTTCATGACATCCTGCCATCAAATTTGCCACTAATTACAAAGAAATCATCCAGATTTTTAAGGAAATAAAAAGTGAATGCATTCTCTATTTCTGTCACTCAGTAGGAAAATATTCATAGCTTTCAGTTGAATTTGATCGGTGACTATCACATCCATCTGCCTGTCTATCTATAGATCTATCTATCTTGAAGACATTTTCAGTTTGTCCTGTGTTATCTTTTTCATCCAGCCTTCTCCTTATCAAGTGGAATTAAGAAGTGGTGTGACTGCAAACACTCTCAACGACTTGTTTCCTTTACCTTATCTGTGTTTGGTCATGCAAACCAGTTTCATTGTGCAAACCCAGCGGCAGAGAGACAGGCTTCATCCAAGCCATTCGAAATACATCAGGGTTATTTTCTATTTTGTGTTCCATGCAGTGTGAGAAGAAGTAAAACCAAATGGAAACATTTGCTATTAAGTTCTAACAGGCTCTGTTGGAGAAGGTTATTTACACTGAGTCAAGCCACATCAGAAATGGCAGCACACACTCCATACACTGTGTGTGGTGAGCACACATCTGTGAGTCACAAACACACACATTTCTCTCTTTCCAGACATTTGTTGTGTGCTAAAATGGCAACTGAGAACTACAAATATAGTCAAGAGTAAAGATTTTTTTTGTTTGTGTCACATTTGACGCAGTTTTCCAGATCAGAAGTTTAAACCCAACGAGGCTCCATTCATATTCAATTTTCCAATATATCTTTCAACCTTTTTGTAAAATCTGGTAGCAGCTAGACTTGTCTCTCAATCACAGCCTCTTCAGTTCATTTAGATGGATGGATGGATGGATGGATGGATGGATAGAAGGATGGATGGATGGATGGATAGATAGATAGATGGGTGGATGGATAGACAGACAGACAGACAGACAGACAGACAGACAGACAGACAGACAGACAGATAGATAGATAGATAGATAGATAGATAGATAGATAGATAGATGGGTGGATAGACAGATAGACAGACAGACAGACAGATAGACAGATAGATAGATAGATAGATAGATAGATAGATAGATAGATAGATAGATAGATAGATAGATAGATAGACAGATAGATAGATAGATAGATAGATAGATAGATAGATGGGTGGATAGGACTCTTTGTCAGTCTGTTGGTCGATGGAGAGAAAGAAAGAGAGAATGAGGGAGAGAAAGCGAGGGAGAGAGCTGGAATCAAATGGATTGTCACTGACTGAGTAAAGAGAGATGAGAAGAATCTCTTGGAAGAGAAGGTGAACTGTCTTAAAAAAACAACAAGCCCATTAGCCGTTGTTTTTTTTTTAATTTTTTGCCTCTTGACCGAGAACACCAGCAAATCTAATCCAATGTAATACATGTCTTTTTGATTCATGTGTTTCTATCTGTACATAGATATTTTATGGGAGGCCAGATTTTTTTTTCCTTTTTTTCTTCTTATTTCATTCTGGAAATCTACATGGTTTGCTAACATAAGTTGTCCTGTTGTTCTTTTTCATAGCAGCTCATCAAATGTATTAACAGTAGCATCATTTGATTGGCAGGGGTTAAATGTTCACTCGCTATAGGAGAAAAAAAGAATAATCAAAAATCTTTTTCCAAGATTTCCTCCGTTTTCCATGCCTGATTTTGTGGTCATGTTAGGAAGGGATTAGGTTTCATCATGGATTTTCAGTCTGACAACAGAGTTCTAAGCAACTTTTGTACTTTGTCCATTTTGTCCCTCCATAGGCTCTTCACAACAAAAGGTTGGACCGTCACTGGGCCTTAAAAAATCCAGTTCCCTAGAAAGCCTTCAGAGGGCTGTTGCTGAGGCATCGGTGAATGGTGAGGTTAATGTCCAGAGGTCCCGCTCTCGAATTATCAGAGGCCGTGGCTGTAATGACAGTTTCCGAGCCGCCATTGACAAATCATATGAGACACCGTTGTTTGGGAATTTCCTCTTCTGTTTTATTCTTTTTCTATCTTGTAAACTTGAAACTTGTCATGTTATGGTCTGGTTTTAATGCAACTTCACATTGTCCTTCACATAAATAAACGAAACTAAACTAAAAACTATTCAAAACGTTGGACAGGATAGATAGATAGATAGATAGATAGATAGATAGATAGATAGATAGATAGATAGATAGATAGATAGATAGATAGATAGATAGATAGATAGATAGATAGATAGATAGATAGATAGATAGATAGATAGATAGATAGATAGATAGATAGATAGATAGATAGATAGATAGATAGAGTATATTACGTATATATAGTGTTGGTTGATAAAAAAGACATGCATTGGGTATCGACAGACCGCCATCTTACATTTTCCTGACAGGTAATAACACCACACAACACAACAAGAGTAGCTGCTATAAATAAACTTGCATTCAACACCGGATTCGATTAAAAAAGATGGAGAACATTTGAAAAGAAGGGAATTATTTGCCTGAAACACTTTGTTCTCATAAGCTCTGTTGGCAAGCCACTAAATACAGTCTTATCTCGGCAAAGAAAAATGGGGAAAGCAGACGATTTCCCATGCTGCGGTATATTGCATTCTCTCCCATGATATTCAAAGAACTCTGTTTTTCAATTTAGATAAAAGCAGCCAGCTAGTATGCGTCACTGAGGTTAATAGTCAAAGTTGACAGATAAGCTGCTGCCTTCCTCTGCTCTCAGACTTTTATTTACATATAATAAGAATTTGGTATCACCTTAAGAAAATGTGTCCCCACAAGATACGGTGCTGGGCAAAATGCACTTGTGTTACAAAAAAACACAAAGGGGAATCTCTTCTGTCAGGCAGATGTATATGTTTTTTTCCGTAGTGTTAAATAAGACATACGTATTCAGTTTGATCTTAGTATTCACTTATCTTAGGATGACATTTCAGCTTAAAACCTTTTTTTTTTAATTGGGGCGGTTCAAAAGCAATAGAGTTAAGTAAAGTCATGTATTTCTGTGAACTGCAAATCACTTCATCTTAGACTCCCCTGACTCCTACATGTCTTGCTGCTGTCACTGCAGATTGTCAGGGCTTCTCTTGTTGCATTTTTGGTCTTGTGTTTTCTATGTCCTTAAATTAAATGTCATTGTTTTAGGTTTTTTTAGCTTTGACCAAACACTCACATTTGATGACAAAGTGTGAGAAATCAAGTATCACGAAATATCGCATTCTATCCATCCATGTCTCTCTGTTAATCATAGCCATAGACATGGACCTTCCCCCAGCACAAAGATTCATCTAGTTTACCTGTTAAATAATTAACATAGCGATCAGTATTCATTTGGCAATACACAAAATCACACACACACACACACACACACACACACACACACACACACGCTACAGTACCAAGTATTTCTCAGCAGCAGTAAAGATGATGGCCATTTAAACGGGTAGCTCAAACTTACAGCTGCAGTTGCTGTGAGGTAATGAGAAGCAGGCGGCAGGTTGAGTGGTACTGCTGATATTGTCTAAATAAGTCCGAATTTGTGATGCGTATGAAAGAGGCTTTCAAAGTTGCTGTTGTATTTCCTGTTTCTTTAGTCAGTTAGTGCATGTTGATATTCTGTCTTCCACTGAGATGGCAGCGAAGAGGAAAAAGATGACATTTGCACAGAAAATGCCCTCCATTTTCTATACAATTCCAGTTTTCTCTTTCGTCAAATGTCGAACTTCGAAGGCAGGTGAGACTGTAAGAGGATTTAATTTGAAGGGTATCTACCTCAGGATTCACAGCCAATGGTGCTGTGTGGACATGAGGAGCGTCTATTGCAGAATGCAGCATATTTGCAATATCCCTGGGAGCCTGTCTCAAGATAACTTAGATGTATAATTACTGACAGATGAATTACATGTTCCGCTTCAATTCTGATTGGACATGATGGAAAGTTTTAGTTTAATCAACCTTACCTCACCTACGTTGTTTCATTTTGATGTCTGGGTTGAAAATTCGATGAGTGAGTTATGAATCACACTCACCAGTTCTCCAGCTACTAGGTCATATCATTTGGACTGAAATACGGAGAAAAGAAAGTGAGACAAGAGAAACGTGTTCACTTTGGACTTGTGTGAAATGTGCAGATTTGAAATAACTTCAGGCTTTAAACTAAGTGAAAACAGATTCAACTGTTCTCAAAGGGTGTAAAATATAAATATATTCTGCTCTAATGAGGTAGATTAATTCAGTGTGGTTTGTTCAAAGCGTCTCAATACCTTGTGGGCCTTCTTTTTTTTCCTGATAACGGTTTATTTGATGTATCCAGAACAAAGAAGTGATATTCTGTATCTAACTAAAAAAAAAAGGAAAACAGAAATCCATGATTAAAAATCTGTGATTGCGTGCTCTGTGACGTAGAGGTAGTCAACTGGAATATTTTAATTTTTGCTAACTTACAAGTAATTTGTCTTATTCATCTGCATTTATATGGCTGTACTCTTTCCCCCCTTCCTTTTATACCTTGTGTTTTTCCTCAATTCCCTTTCTTGCCCCGCAAAGTGGACGAGGACACAGACGGAAGCTCTCGATCGGCTCGGTCAATGTCAATCTCCACCACTGGCGCCCTTATTGTGGACTCCGGATTCAACGGCAACCTCTGCAAAGACGACAGGCAGAAAGATCAGGACAGGATTGGGAGTTTTGAAAAGAAGAAACACACTGAGCTTAAAGACAAAGACAAGGACAAGGACAAGGACAAGAATAAATCCAAGAAAGGCGTGTTGAAGGGCCTGGGAGAAATGTTCAGGTGAGAAGCAGCTCAGCTCAGAGTGGTTTAGCCCGGAGTGGCAATGGCTTTCTGCTTTATTTAATTCTTGCAAACACATTTTTCACATCATCATATAAAATTTGAATGCAGTTTGATGGGTGATTCCATGATAATAAGGGACTCTTCATCTTGAACCCTGTGAGAGGGATATAGAAGGTGAGGGAATGGGGGTGGGTGATATCGACGTCAAGGGTCCCCGGCACTCTCGAGACAGATTATTTTTAATAAGGGCGACATGTTTTATTCATAAATCCACAAGTACACACTGCGCTTTTGTTTATCGCTCATTCAGGGGCTAACGCTGCGCTGCGATTTGATCTGAGTAAGACACACCTTTGCCGATGGTAAAATGGACGGCGGGTTTTTGCCGGGCGGGGGGGGTGGTACATCATGTGGTTGCAAATTTTGAGCTACAAATTAGCATGAGGGACCAGAGGAAGTCATTTTTCATTGATTTAGGTGAATAATGTACAGGGGGTAACAAGTTACTGACGTACTCTAAGGATACAACAATAATTTAGCATTAATTATCCTTTCTTTATTACATCGTACACCTCACGACAGAAGTAGTTGTGACGCTTCCGCTGGTAAAATAACTCACCTGCAATCAAGGCTATGGGGAGAATAAAAAGTCGGCTTACTTTTGCCATTTTGAAAGTGGTGAGGAGTAAATGCAAAGACAATAGTGGTGATACAGTGTGAAATTACCAGGGAGTACCTACCCAAGGATGGTACTAGCAACATTTGTGTTATTTTGTGCGTATTTGTGTGGATGACATCAATGACGAACAGTGTGGGTGTGAGCTGTCGTCTCGCCCCAAGTTGTTTTCATGTGAAACACTTTTATGGGATAAGCTAGCATATCATAATCTATGGCTCAGGGATGAACAATAAAGAAGAGTGTGCTTGGAGCTGTTTCTTTAGGAAGCAACGTTGCAACCATTACTTTCTCTCGTATGTTTCAACTGTCACTGCATCCAATGCTGTTATTCTAAAATGACTCATCAGGACTACAATGGCACTGCATGTTCGGCAAAAGTTGATATATAGACTGAGCAGAGTGCTGTGTCAGTAAATGGAAGTAACAATATGAGATGCTTATTTCAAACTCCAATGCGTACTCAGTGCTGCTGACATTTTTTTTTTTTTGAAGCAAACCTTTGCTCCACCTGATAGGTGATTGCTCTACGACTTTATTAGAGCCAGTGAGCCCTTGGCAGGCCCTGCGCAACTTCATCATCGCTCTTCATTATCTTTGAGTGCCATGATTACTTAAGAGCTGGCACATGCCAGGAGTGCCTGACACTCCTCCCCCTGCCTTACACATTTAATTCAGGCTGTGTGACTCCTAAATCCAAGCAGGCAGCTTGCTATAGCACCTTATCAGTGTCTGAAGAAGGAATGCACAAGTGGCTGATGGCCAAACGAGTCTCTCACGGATATTTTACCATCAAGTGATGCACAAGGTTAAGTCCATTTTGGTGAAAGCCTTAATACATGTCAGCTTATGGCTTCCTTTGACAACATGCGTCGCAGGATTTTGAGGTATGCCAAAATTGGTTTCAAAATGTAAGGGAAAATAATTTTAGCAGCAGCCCAATCTTCATTGGTGAAGTTAAATTACCTGAACCACATGAAATCCAGATCTTCTGACCTGAAGGGTTGGGTCTTCACAGCGGCGGCTCCAGAGATTTTCTACTGGGGGTTCACGGGGGGGCCGGGTTGTTTATAGGAGGTGCCAGTGAGTTCTGACACAACAAACACCGACAAATCGTATCGCAAAAGATTTATTGATCCCAGGCTAAGATACTGAACATCAGTGTTTTGTGTTTTGCTGAACTTCAACCATCAAAACAATCACACAATAAACACAGTATTTATGTGACCAAATAACATGACGGCACAAAAACCAAAACAAACAGCAGTTGATCACCATCTCTCCAAAACTAGATGGAAAGTGTTTCAGAGCTTGTCTGACAGGGCCACCAAGATTCCTGCCCCCCGTGACCTCAGCGACACCGCCGGTTGATGCTTGCCCTTCACTCTCCGCTTCGTTCTCATTTAGTGTATCGGAAATAAATCCCCCGCGGATGCAGCAGTCGCTCTGAGTCCGCTGAGGCCGTCCCCGTTAACGCCTCTTCATCGTCCGAATCAGGGGTGTCAAACTCATTTTCACCGAGGGCCACGTCAGCATAATAGTTGTCCTCAAAGGGCCACATGTCACGATAACAGTATTAATACAACTAAATGTAACCAGATGGAATGTAAAATAAATGTAACTCCTCCTCAATGTTAAATAACTCTGAACTTATGACTCATTCAAATCTGACAAGTTCCACATGCATTTGCATGGATGTAAAAAGAAATGATGCTTACTTGTTGCTCTGTTACAACATAAATCCTTTTGACTGATTTCTTCGGCCACACTAAATCCAGCTTTCACTGCTGCAGTGTGTTTGGACGCGGCTCTCGTGAACACCTTCTGCCGCTGTCATATTTTGGCTTTTAATTCTTGGACAATTTGTTGTTTTTCTCGAAGGCTGCCTTAATTGTACTTCGCATCGTGTTTGGTGTGAAAATGCCGACATAGATTGTAGTCCTTGACAACCGACACTCACAAATAACACAAAACACTCACCGGTTTTTTGTCCTCGAAGCACAAACATGGATTCGCCTTCTCATCTTTCTTGAAACAGCCTTCCATCTGCATCAACTTTCCTCTTCCTGGACGTTTAGGGATCATTTGTATTTCTCAATTCCACATGTTGAAAATCGCATTGAAGTTGATCCACTGCAATCTATTGGCGGGACGGCGTCACTTAGCGGGTAACTAAATGTAGTTTGTGGTCAATGCACACGTTTGACTCTATTTTCAGAAAGTTAGACCTTTTAAGATGTTCTCGCAGGCCACATAAAATGGCGCTGCGGGCGACATTGGGCCTGCGGGCCGTGAGTCTGACACATGTGGTCTAAATCCTCCCCTTCGTTCTCATTCCCCACGTTTGGCAGCAACACTCCATCCTCCATGCCAGTGCTGAAATGTTTTTTCTGCAAGTCGCCGCAACCGTCATCGTCCACTCGAACTCTTTTTTGGGGGATAACAAAAGTACATTTGTCCATGATGCTAAAGACCCCGCGGCTAATAGCCTACGCCAAGCAACGTCAAAAGGTCAAATCTAACGTGCACCCTTCGGCGAAGACCCGCCTCTATCTGCCTCTGATTGGCTGGAGGTTAGGGTTCGGAGAGTGGTTACATTAAACAATTGAATTTATTGTCATAATTGTTACATACAGTCGAATCCAGAAAGATGTATTTATTTTATTGTATTTATATAAATTCATATTTCAAGGGAAGGGGGGCATAAGGAGGCTCCCAGCCGTCTTATGACCCTTATATATATATGTGTGTGTGTGTGTGTGTGTGTGTGTGTGTGTGTGTGAGAGAGAGAGAGAGAGTTTTTTTTAATAATTTAAAAGGTTATTTTTCACCCCTACTTAGTTGATGGTCTTGCCAGCTGTCAGTTAAAAAATGCATTTACTAAATAAGAGAAAATACGTCACTAGCTAATCCAGAAAGTACAGACACTATACTTGACCTCATTAAGAACGAGCACATGGCTGTTTCTTTTATGGGGCGCGTACATGATTATTTCAACATCATATGCTAGAAGAGTGTGGGATCCAAAGACCTGCTTGTCTACAAAGAGCCTGAGCTGAATGACTTGCCAAGAGCTACTGTGATTAAATGCGTTGATATGCACTATAAAGAGACAAGTTAAAAGACAGACGGGGGCAGCTCTTTTACATGCATTCATTCATGCATGCTTGCGCAGTGATACCCGCAACCTCCTATCACTAAGTTGATCCTGATTTGAAAACCAGTCCTGGTTTGTTTCTGGTTGCAGCAGGCCACTCTACTGTCCGGCTCTTCATTCGCTCAAATGATCCCTTTTGAGTCTTTCAAAATATGTTCCTCTGAAAACCGCAACAGCTTTTGGCAATTAAAGATTAAGTAATTAAGGTCAAGAAATATGCCACCTTTGGATAAAATACAGAGAACAATAAACATCGATATAAAGAAAACTCTTTTTAAACGAGAAAATATTTTATTCATTAAAACGACTTTGCCGAAAACAACTAAACACTTTTGTTTTTTTCACTTGACATTTTAAGCATGTGTCGTCAAAACATCATAAAAAGATTGTGATAAGGTTCGTCCTTTAAAATTAGTGCTTTTCTAAGCTTATTTACCAGAAAATAAATCTCCCCTAAATTTGTGTTTCTCATATTTGTTTTCAACGGTCATTTTGTTGTGCCGAGAAGGGGTTTGCTGAATGCCATTTGCGGTCTTTTGTGTCATTTGGCTGGCATGATGTGCACGGAGTCGATGGCTACCTAATGGGTGCACTGATTGGGAATACATTGACATCAGCGCCAAGGGCGACAAGGATGAACTAATAGAAAGAGAGAGGGTCGGCACAGAGAATGTGAGATAAATACAGGGAGCGAGCATTTAATGGAGGGAAAATAAATAAATGAATGAATAAATATTTTCAGAAAAGCCTGAAGACCAAATCGAAGAAACTGTGTCGGAGGACCATGGTTGTGTGAGATGTCAGACTGCTTGGTTTACATACCTCTGCCATTTTACAATGACAGCCTGATAATCTTATGAATTGATAGCAAAGTGCATGCTTGCATGCACAGAATAAAAATGGCCCGGAGCAACTTTAAGACCCTCTTTTCTCAAGGAGGTCTGTGTCATACACGTACAACTATCCAGCGATCCGCTGGTGTAGAAGAAAAGCCACGGCGGTGTATTTTCCCCCAACCACTCTGTGTCATTATTCATGTTCGTTCTCGGAGATAATAGATAATCATTTCTTTCCGATCCCATCCTATCTGCTTGGACATTAAAAGCTAGCTAGCATGGATGGCTTGTCCTGTCATTCAAGTCTTGTCTCGTCATGCCGTAATGAGGTGTTGTTTATCTCTTTTTTGACTGACTGACCTACTACTGGAAAGCCCATCGTCAGCGTACAAAATACTCAGGAATGATGTGTACAACTAATGACTACCCATGTAAAGTGATGTGATCATTGGAATAATTCAACCTTGCCTCTCACAACCCGAAGTGCAGGATAAACAGTAGAGAACGATTGAATGTATGAATGGAATCATTTACAAACGTGAAATGCCATTGTATGAATGTTGTATTGATTTAATTCGTGCATTTTGATTATTCTTTATTCTCTGATTTTTAATCTATTTATTGTATGTGTATCTGTGTGTAATGTCAGCATCACATTATTCAATGTCTGTTCATTTGTTTTTGACTGAAACTGTAGAAAGGCCAGCAGTAAGAAAGAGATAAGAGGCAGAGCGAAGGGTGTTATTAGAAATAGGGGCCAGAGAAGTGTTGGGTGGGGGATGTACTGAATGCGGGAACGTGTGCATTGGAGTGAACTGGGGCAATGAGGGAGGGGGGGAAAGGAGGATGAAAAGGAGAGGGAGTGAGTCTTTTCATAGCATCAGTCACGGCATGGTGAGTGTCTGCCGAGGGGCTGGATTGAGGATCTAGTGAGTCTTCATGTGTTTTGTGCATTTTAAAAAGGAATGTGCATTTGCATGGTTTGGTGATGAGTGTTTGCTATGTATAAATGAAAAGAATAATTAGTCGCTGTCGGCATCAAGCTCTCCAACTCTTAACAGAGCGTCCGAAAGCTGGAGGCGCACACCTCATTCCCACCTTGGCGTCCAACCTGTGCCAGTAGGTGGCAAGCGTCATGTGGAGGCATCAGCCTCCACCGCAGCTCCACTATGACAACCGTGCATCCTGATCTCCTCTTGTTATTCACCCTTCATCAAACCCTCAAGGGAGCTGGTCTGCTTGCTCCTCTCTGCAGATGGAGCTGCACTCAAGGCTACATGAAAAGATGAGAAAGAGAACAAAAGGCATGAAAGGAGTGGGAAGGATGCTTTCTGTCCTTATATTCTCATTGTGTTGTGTGTGTGTGTGTGTGTGTGTGTGTGTGTGTGTGTGTGTGCGCGTGTGTGTTTCTGTGTATGACCAGATTATGGATGTCATGCAAAGAAAGTATAAAAGCCTTATGTGTAGCAGAAGAGGAGGTACTTAGCGTGTCGTATCACCCTTCTGTGTCTTTTCAGCGTACGAATGTTTCCGCTTGTGTGGATGTGAGCAGCTGATGGCGAGTAAGACAGTTTGATGATCAGAGCACTGACATGACGTGTGCGTTAGCCTAGCTCTTTCTACACAGGTGGTTTGCCATTCAACTTAACATTGCAAGTACATAAAAAGGAGACTGACATGGATTCTCCAGCTCGCCGGTGATATTTGGCACAATCCGTTTGACAAAAACATGTCGCCACCTACGCATGCAGTTCCTGACCTGTGCTCGATGTTCGCTGATAGGAAACGATAGCTCTTCCTCCTTCACCTCTTCCTCGCTCGTCATACTGCCGGAGCTGCATCAAACTGTCTTTGTGAAATGAGGATACATCGTCAGCTGAGCAGGGTGGTCAGTTCAATATTGGTTTTTGAGGTGCAATCCCTTAAGATACCCAGGAGATGACTTTTTTGTTGTATGAGGGGAAACTCTTGTGCTTCTCACTCGAATCTTTGACCTAGCTGTGGAGTGACCAAGCTACACGTGAGAGAGCCCCACATTTTCCCCGTCATGGATAAAAACTTCGGGGAGAACCCGTTGGTGAACATTTGTGGCTTTTGACTGAACTACAAAGTCACACAAAATATCCCTTCAAATAGTGATACCGCGAAAAAAAAGAAAAATGGCACAACGGGCAGAATAACAGAGGTCAGCCTTTCCAACTTCTTTGGGAAAAAAAAAAAAATCTTCTCAGGCAAACCCCCTGTCTCTCATTCTTCAAGATCAACACCTGAAAGCCAGCTTTGAAAAGGGACTTTTTTTAAATTTGATGGACATTAAACTCCTCACCAAGAAAGTGATCCCTCAGCAAGTGACATCTCATTACTCTTCTGCCAGTCATTTACTAAAGAGGCCCCGCATGGGGGCATACAGCTAACAGCAATCATCTCACAAAGACCTCGAGTGTCCCGTTCAGCTACACATACAGGACAATATCAGCGAAATTTCACCAATGCATTGAACCCATCATGGATGGACCACGAGCAGAAGGCAGCTAACGAACAGTGCGGTTCGGGTCAGTGTCTTGCTCAACGACACTTCGACAGGTTAGGAGGAATGCAGGAATCAAACCAGGAATGTTCCGGTCCAAGGACGACCTCTGCAACCCCTTAGCCACAGTGCGCCTGTGGATACTTGTGCATGGTACTTAAGATCATTACAGTTTTATTGCTGTCATCAAACATGTGAAATGTTGGGTAAGAAAATATCTGGCCCCTTGTGTTATTTTCATTTTTCTTTTCAGCCCATTCATTAAATTGATAGCCAAAAAGCTTAATAGATTAATAAAAAAGACAACCTAATATCATGTCTTGCAAAGATTTTGAAATTTGCTAATGTTATCTAAAAAGAAAAAAGTATGAGTTTACAAAAAGGTCCTCTTTCTAGTTCACCTCCTTTTCTTTTGCCAATTCAATGCAAATATTCTAGGGTAGGAGTTGGCTTCCATCAGACACACATGAATAACACGATTTAGAATGATCACGCAGCACTGCAAGATAGTGGGTAGGTTTCTGTGGGCTGGTGGGTGGGGGAGGAGGAGCACGATGGAGTAAATCTAATTTGAAACCTCATCGGCTTGAAATAAAATGTAGTAAAGGAACACGCTGCGACTCAGGCAGTGGCCTGATGAGTGCAGCCCCAGACATCAGAGAGTATGTTATTAAAGAGCTCAAATTAAGTGTAGCAGTGCATCATTATCCTTCTGTGTCTGGATCCTCCACTTGAACCCCCCAGATGCCTTCAAACACGGATACTCACTCTCCTCAACACAGTTCCCATACACCTTCATATTCCTCAATTTGGCCTCCTACACCTTCATGCATTGTTTTCTCTTCTCTTCTCTACCCTTTCACCACTTTCCTTTTTATCAGCCTTCAAGTTGCAAAAACAACCCAATTCTTCCGAGCTTTCCCCATTTGATATTTGTTTGTTTTACCCACATAGAGACACTCTGAAGCTACCTTGATGTTGTTTTCTCCACTCTGGCCTGAACCGCTTTGATCAATCAAGGAAAGTTAGCTCCAATGAGAATTGAGTCTCAGAAGACAGGTGGATGTGAAAGTCATGAGAAAACGCTAGAAAAGATGTTGAGGATCTGAGAAGAGACAGTCTCATCTTGCTCCCTTTAAACAGAACAAATTAACAGCTCGAAGCCCATAATAAATCACACTATATGTGCAATAGAGGCAGCGGGTGAGATAGTAAGTAGCAAACGGAGAAAGTGTCAAGTTGCCGAGAGGCCAAGATGGGTCTTATAGATTGAATGATGCCCCACATAAAGAGCCACTGGGATTTAAGAATTCCGTTTCGTGGGTTTATGGCAACGAAAAGATGACGTGCAGAATATGATATGAAAATAATTAACAGCGATCCAAACTTGTAAATTGCGGTCAACAAAAGTACATGACCTCCTCACTCCTGTCTTTCCTGCCAGACAGCAGATGAAACCTGTATATAATCAAGCAGAGCGGAGATATCGCTGCCAGTCCGTTACCCACCGACCAATCCATCCAAATAAAGAGTAACTAAGACAAAATCACAATAATGTCAACAGGAATACAATCATCAATATCAGTTCATTATTGTCCTTATCCATAATTCTGTTCATGGCTTGTACATAATACATACATAGATTCATAGATCCAAGTCTTGGTTCCAGTTAAAACAGCAGGGGGAGTTTTTGCATTCAACAGTCTATTAGTTGCCTTCACATGACGTGATACTTACTTATGGCTAGGAACTTAACTTACAGCTAGGAACTTAACTTACGGCTAGGAACTTAACTTACAGCTAGGAACTTAACTTACGGCTAGGAACTTAACTTACGGCTAGGAACTTAACTTACAGCTAGGAACTTAACTTACGGCTAGGAACTTAACTTACAGCTAGGAACTTAACTTACGGCTAGGAACTTAACTTACGGCTAGGATCTTAACTTACGGCTAGGAACTTAACTTACAGCTAGGAACTTAACTTACGGCTAGGATCTTAACTTACAGCTAGGAACTTAACTTACGGCTAGGAACTTAACTTACAGCTAGGAACTTAACTTACAGCTAGGATCTTAACTTACGGCTAGGAACTTAACTTACGGCTAGGAACTTAACTTACGGCTAGGATCTTAACTTACGGCTATGATGATGATAATCAGAGTGATATCATCACATCTTATACAAGGAAAAGAAAAAGGTGTGAAAATTGCTTTTGAATTTCAAAAGAAATATCAAT
>CAAKHD010004982.1:51269-77047 GCA_901007705.1 Fistularia tabacaria | reverse complement strand
TTAACTTACGGCTAGGATCTTAACTTACAGCTAGGAACTTAACTTATGGCTAGGAACTTAACTTACAGCTAGGAACTTAACTTACAGCTAGGATCTTAACTTACGGCTAGGAACTTAACTTACGGCTAGGATCTTAACTTACGGCTAGGAACTTAACTTACAGCTAGGAACTTAACTTACGGCTAGGATCTTAACTTACGGCTAGGATCTTAACTTACGGCTAGGAACTTAACTTACGGCTAGGAACTTAACTTACGGCTAGGATCTTAACTTACGGCTAGGATCTTAACTTACGGCTAGGATTTAAACTTACAGCTAGGATCTTAACTTACAGCTAGGATCTTAACTTACGGCTAGGATCTTAACTTACGGCTAGGATCTTAACTTACGGCTAGGACGATGGTACTCAGGGAGATGTCGTCACATCGTAGGCAAGGAAAAGAAAAAGGTGGGAAAACTGCTTTTGAATTTCAAAAGAAATATCAATTTTGGGGGGATTACACTTTCGATTTCCAGTCAGTCTATTATAGGTTTGTTTAGATTTTTGTTTAGAAGTTCTGATTTACATCAACTTGCTTACGCCAGGCTTGTCTCTTACTCTTGCTTTACTCACAGTGACCTCAGTCCCTCTTTATATTATTTTGTTTGTTCCTCATAGATCCACAAATATCTATCCAAGCTGCCCTGGAGATTCAAGACTGCTCCTCTCTCCCCCTGACTGCTAGGAGGAATGAATCATGGATCAGTGATTCTACTGTCTCTGTTCTTAAATATAGGGACTGGTGTGTAGCAAATTTGAATTTCAAAGTCCAATGTGTGTGAGAAAGGAAGCCTGCGTCTCTCCCGTCCTATGCAGTCTTGTAGTCGTAGTAATCAGGCACTGGAGCAGCAAAAAACACATCTGTCTCTAGACTCATCAGCATGTAAATTATTTGAGAAACAATGGCAATGAGCTAAGCTAATAAACACGAAAAACAAGGAGGGGCACAAAATTAATTCAAAGCAATCATTGTAATCTTCTGCCTCTTGCATACAGAAGTTGCAGGTGGTGAAAGCAGATGTAAATATACCACTAATCCTTTTATCAGTGGAAGTGTTTGATTCAGTGCAGAGCTGTGCGGTGCAGAGTGCAGCTGCTGTGTTTGCCGAATGCTTACTTATTGTGTGTCGGATACAAACACAAACCTGACTTGGGATAAAAAGCCCAAAAGAGAGGCAGTGATCAAAATGGCCCGTTAGAAATGCAATGTACGGCAGCGAATCTCGGTCAAAGCCAGAGCCTCGTGCTGGAGCCCTCTCTCACATAACGACAGTCTGCCGCCATTTCCCCCCGGTTCCTGCCCCATCTCTGCCCCATCTCCTTGCATTTAAGAATTGTGCTGTGTCCTTTGACTCCATTAAATGTTTATTTCTATGGACATCATATAAAAAATTACCAAACTGGTCACAAAATAGCTAAATGTAGCAGAAGGAGACTTTAAAAAAAATCTACTTTATGAACCTATGACATCAGGGCACTAAAAATGAATGCATTTTTGTATTACTGATCGGCAATATTTTCTATAACTACCATAAACATGCAAATATATACCAATAAACATTTGACCCAGATAATAAATATACATCACCGAAGAAATCCAGAAGTTATAAGACCAAATCGCAGAACCACAAACATTGTTAAAAACATCATTTTTTGATCGAATATGTCTTTATACTTGTGCATATATATATATAGACAGACAGACAGATTATTTTATTTAGAAAATTACTTTTTGTTGGATAAATAATACAATCTTCTTCAGCACAAGCACCTCTTCTGATTAAATCTACATCCAGACAACATTTACAAAAAAAATACAAGGAACTTACTACGGAAGCAAGAAGTTTGTTGTACTTGGGTTTGGTTTAAAAAAATGTAGGAGTATTAAGGAATGGCACGAGTAAAAAACTAGTACAAACTAGTATACTGTACTACTATCCCAGTACCAAAACTAGTATAAAAAGTTACAATGGAAAATAAAACTTCAATGTGCATGCAATTATTCCTTCCTCAGACAGGCTTTTGATGAAATCTGCATCCAGGAAAGCAGCGATGAGCCTATAGACGTTTTAGATAATGACCGAAATATATGTATATATACACGAAATCGATGTGCTTGATGGTTTGTAGAATTACTGGGAAATGTATTATAAAAAAAAGAATGGTTTTGAAAGTTGGCAGTAAATAGATAAACAAAGGAACCAAAAACAACAACAGCAAAAAAAACCATGAAAATATAGGAAAAAATGAATATATTGATGAATGATTTAGTGTGTTTATATGTAGCCCGTTACGACTGGCGATCTTGTCAAGGGTATGCCACGGCTCTCGCCCAATGACAGCTGGGACAGACTCCGGCCCCCGAGCGACCCTGACCGCAGAGTAAGTGCAAGATGATGGATGGATGGATGGATGAATTTGATGGTGATGGGATTAGGTGTTTTGAAATAGACAGATTGTGTTTGTGTCCAGGTCTATTCCAGTCATGTCTGAAAAACATGGTTTCATTTGACTCGTCTTGATCTTCCAAATTTACCACTTGTATCTTAAGGTACATTTTATTTATGTCCTATGACTTGACTGCATGACTTGAACATGAAACTCCAGAGATCTTCAATTGAAGCAGACTTAAAAACTGAAGGTATAGTGCTGATGTTAAAATATATAACAAATAAATACAAATCAACACAAGTGCCTTTCACTATGCACACACTTGAAGCCCATCCTTGGGCTGATGTTCCCTCTCAGTGGCTGGAGTAAACGGATGTGCTTGTCCATTTACATAGCTCACGGACATGTGAATACATGTATCCAGTTTATTTGTGTTGTGATGATTGAGCGAGTGAGATGTTTTAAATGACAGAGTCAGGGATTTTCAACGCCCCCCCTACACACACACACACACACACACACACACACACACACATTTATGTTGGTACAACTTCAAAATGTCAACTTTTCTGACATTTCTTTTCCAACCGTTGCCTCACAAGTTCTTCCTCCTACATATCCACGATCAGAAATGCTGTCGCAGCTCTAAGTCTCTATTATTTCAGTGGCAGAATAACTTTGTTGGATCAAGTGGAATGAAATAGAAATTCACATCTTTGCATTGTTGTTTTTTTCACCTTTCTTCCTTCTTAAAAATGAAAAAGATCAAAAAGATGTGGACAGCATTGATGGTTCTGTTGGCATCCATTTTTTCCCCGCAGTGCTTTCTCCCCCTTCTGAGGTATGGCCTGAAGTCATGAATAAATGCATATCGTGCCTCTGTGATACAGGACGTACTGTTTTTTTCACCGACCTGACCTATTTCTGTCCTGCAAATAAATACATTAACAAATTTTAATAAGGATTTTATTCTGACGTCATCCCAGGGCAGAGACGCTTAGCATCCACCTTTCTTCTACAGCTTCTTCAAACACCACTGGGTCACCAGTCTTAGCAAAAGGCATCGTATTAGTGCTGCATTGAAGTAGCATCCCACAGCATGAACCGAATGATGGCGTAAATTCCTTTAACTTTTCACATTCTGCAGACTGACAGTCGACACACAGACACACACACACACACACACGCACACGCACACAAACACACACACACACACACACACACACACACCATGTAGCTGTTTGTGTGTGCGTTTTCATTGACATATCAGAATTTGCAATATCTTTCCTGAGAGAGAGATTGATTCCTGAGGATGTGTCAAGTTGTGGTTTGTAGTTTAAAACAGGTCTTGCTGAGCAGGGTTTTCAGTGACTGACGTTACAGGTTACAGATAATAAGTTCCACAGGGAGGGATATAATCGGCGATGGCTTTAACTTGCAGGAGAAAGTGCAGAACATCCCACCATTATTATCTTGGGTTGTTGCCCCTAGAAACCATTGGCCATCCAGTGATAATGAATGCCCCTTTAATGGTTGTTAACTACTGTCAGTTCAGTGTCTGGGTATTTGGATGGCAAAAATAAGCTGCTCTTGTTTCCTTCTCTGACAATCATTTTTGATTTGTTTTAGTTTTTTAATTAATTCAATTCACCGGCACCCTCACCCCAGGTAGAATTATTACTCACCATAGATTCGGCTCTTGAACAGGACAGACACATCCAATAGATGCGTAGATGTGTCCAATAGACACAACTTCTTACTGATGCATTCCAGACGCTTGTAAAATTAAAAATAAAAATGATGAAGTATGTTTGTTTGTAGGTTTTAGTCTTAAACTTGCGTTGCTGTTGAACCAAAATGCTACTTATTTGTCAGAAGTGGCTGGATGGCAAAGATAAATATTTTCTCCAAGGCTGCACATGGAGAAACGTGCATGTAACAAAAGCGCTTTTGTGGAATCACTCTTTAAATACAAGGGGTGACTTTCACTTGAAATTCAGATTAATTTTTCAGCTTGCCCGAGGAGAAAAGCAGTGGTTTCATGCATGGGCCATAAAGTTCAGTTATTTCTAGATGTATATTCGCATGAAGGATTGATGTTTTTTTTTCCAGTTCTCTCTTAATTCGCTCACTTCCTGTGAGGAACACTCCCCACAGAAGATGTCATGTGAGATTAGCTTTGCTTAAATCTACTCTCTAGATTAAATGATTGCATCAGTCCCAACTGGCTTTGAGGATTTACATAATTTCCTTTATTTTCTCCCTTTTTTTGAAATAAACTGAAATGTCTTTGAAATACTCTTCCAATTGCTTTGCTCAATCAAAGTTGCTGTTGCTTTTACTCTGCACCTGCATTCAATATGATTTATGAGGCATCTACTGATATTGGTGTAAATCTAATCTAATTTTTTGATGAAAATTGCATATAACTGTTCATAATTGCAGGGTAAATACCTTCTCCGCTGCTCAGAAACACTAATACATCACACTATTTATTTATTCACTGTTCTAATTATTTTCTCATTCATTTGAATTCTATTTCTCAGACATCTAAATGGGAATGCTTTGATTAAGCTTTCCAGTTTTATCCTTAGACCACTTACCGTTTAAAAACTAATAAAGAATGTAAGATAGAAACTGAATTGTCTAATAATTCATAAGACATCAGTCGAACTGATGAACAGCTTCGAGTAGCTCGAGCTCTAAATGCGGCCTAAAGGTAATTGATATGTGAAAGGACTCTCACTCCTAGCACACAATTTATAGACCTGTGTGTTTCTAGCTGAGCATTACTCACTAGCTCTCTGGCTTATTCATCTCTGTCTGATTAGGGCCTGCCTGGCCTCAATTATCAGTCTTGGAGCTGACGGTTGGTTCCAGTAGAAATACAGTCCATGCTCAGCACAAGAATTAAACACTGTTGCAGCCTGGCAGACAGAAGCACTGAAGACGGGCATTGTTTACTTACAAAAAAATGTGGCAAGTGGCAAAGAAGCAATGTTTGTACCCACAAATTAAGAAGTTGAAGGTAAGGTGACACAGGTGTTAACGCTATTAGCTTGTGTTAGGGCTGATGGGTTTACTTTGATTTCTCCAGGTCCTGTGGTTTCCATCAGTGTAAAAATATGCATTTGGTTAACTTGATTTCCCGAATATCCTGCCTAGATGTATGACTGAGAAAGCGGTTGTCTCATGTGCGGAGATCTGACCGAAATGCAAGGACACCCCCAGGACATAAGGTGTTCAAGGAATTTACTGAAGCAGTGAGGGCTGTGCTGGGTCCGGGTCGTCTCTGGAGCTGAGGGACACTTAGAGGCAAGGTTGGTCCTGGCATCCAGGGAGGACCGCGCTGGGACTGGAAGAGGGGGGCGAGACGTGGAGCTTGCGAGTCCGAGGAAAGGCGAGACGTGGAGCTTGCAATGACCTGCGAGCCATGAGGGAGGAGCATGACGTGAAACGCAACAATCTGGCCCCAAAGGGCCGGCAAACGGCTCCTCTTATTCTCAGCCCGATGAGGCTTAATGACTCGCACCTGCTGGTGTTCACTCCTTGGGAGGTTGTATGTCCACAAAGGTGGCCAGCCCTGTCATCGACTGCCATATATTGCCAAATGACAGCAGGGATTTCCTCCTGCCCGATTGTGACCCCACAATGCAGGATAAGCAGTATTGATAATGATTTAACAAATTCTGAATAAAAAGATCAGGCTTCAATTTGTATTTTGATATACATTTGAATAAAAACAAACATGTTTATGTAGGCCTATGTATGACAGTTTTTTTTTTTTTTTTTGTTTTTAACCCTTGGGCAATGACATCAAATTAGAAATAAGGAAACAAAATATTGAGATAGATTAATGCATTCAAAAAACAACCCCAAAAAATCCCAAATAAGATGTGAAATAAAGTAAACTGTCTTGATTAATTGAATCGTTATCATTGCGTTTTATGAGTTGTATTGTAATTGTGTGCTGGTACCTTGGATAAGACTCAAGGTTTCCCTCTCCTGACCAAAAGATTAGCTTCATTGTCATTATAAAGATGCACTGTATCGTACAGTCAATACATTATCAGACCTCATCAACTTCAATCGCAATACTGCTGTTCTGATCGCACTTTTGATTCATGCCAAGGCGCAAATACAGGCAAAAGATTTAGCTCCGTCATTAAATTTTGCCCTTCTATATTACATCAATGAACACCAAATTGTTGCTGCTAGGCATGGATGGATTCCTCAGAAACGCTGACCTACAAGACACACTTCAAAAATTTCATCACCCTTTGGAGTGTTTCAGTTTATTTCAGTACCGCAGCCTTTTGAGATTACCAGCGTCAGAATGTTTAAAGAGGTGTCAAAAGAGCCCTGTAAGTAAGACGAGGTTTTGTAAAAAATAAACCTTTACCCCATTAATCCTATAAGGCAGAGCCATGTTGCCAGTGTCTGGATGCTCTGGTATCCAGTTAAGTAGTCTCTCTTGTTCTCTAGCTAACCGAAATGTTTACCCTTCTTTTCAGATCACCAACACTGGAGAAATAGCTTTTTGAATAGGACCTCATCTCCATTATAAATTGCAATAAATGTTGATAGTTTGCAGGCCATTCATCACATCCCCCATCACAGTAGAAATTTGTAGATCAACTAATCAAGCACTGCATGCAACCTTTACACGGCAACTCAATAATTGCTCCCCTTGGCATGTTGGATGTTCACCAGACAGGAGAATATGCCACCTGGTGTATCCAGGATATTCCAATCGAAGATTCTTAAGTTGTTTACCTCTTTATTGATTTAGTTAGTTAGATGTTTGTTTGTTCATTTAGAAATTCCAACGTCACATGGGATCCACTGTCATTGACTTTTTTATACTTTGTTTCTTTATTTTTATTTTTGAGAAAAAAAAATGGCTTTTATGAAAATAAGTAAGGGGAAGCTAAGAAGCTTAATCTTCTCTTTAGCATTTCAAGGGATTCAAGGGATTGAAGGGTTTTTATTGTCATAGTACTCTGAGAGAATGGAACGAAATTAGTTTCAGGGGAGAATAAAGTAAAATAAAATAAAATGGAATAAGAATACCTCAAAAGCTGTATGACAACTATGCAAGAAATAATACAAAAAGAGCATAGTTAATAAAGGTGCATTGTACATACAGGTCAAGCATGTCAGGTGATGTGCAAAGTTTGGTTTGTGCAAAATGGCATGAGGGAAAAAAATCGTCTGTTGTTCTGTTGAGCAGTGTCTGGAGCAGCACCACTGTTTGGCAGTCTCACCGCTGTGGGGAAGAAGCTGTTCCACAGTCGGGCGGTCGTGTTCCAGAGGCTCCGCAGCCTCCTCCCTGAAAGAAGGGGGACAAAAAGTGTGCGGGTGGGATCCTTCATCATGTGGCTAGCCCTTCTGCATCTGGTGGCGAAAATGTCTGCGGCGGGAAAGCCGCTCCCGATGATCCTCTCTGTTCAGCTTTAACCACCCTGTGGAGAGCGTCCTCTGCCACAGAGCAGCTGCCATGCCATACAGTGATGTCAGAGCAGGGGACACTCTCCACCACACAGCTGCAGAATTTCCTCTTTCAGAAATGGACAATAATGCTTCAGTTCCTCAAGCAACATCATAATTAATGGCTGTGTATGTATTATGAGACCCCTGATATTGCTTTATGGGATGCACAGTGGCTCAGTGATTCATGCTTCTGCCTTCACAGTAAGAAGGTTACTGGTTCTATCCCATCATGTGGCCTGTCTCTGTGGAGTTTGCATGTTCTTCTCTGCGTGGGTTTCGTCCAACAGACCAAAACCTTGCAGTTAGCTCTTTGGAAACCTGAATGCTTTTTGTGCTGAAGTGTTTTGCTTGATAATGTCCTGCTATTATTATTGTCGTTGGAGGCTCTCGGTCATCCAGGTCATGGTTAATTCTTGTCAAGGTCTTCTTCTCATAGCAACTGAAGTTGATTCTCTTCCCCTGCAAACAATTCACCCCTCATCCGAGAGGCTTAATCCCAGTCCTCAGTGCAGGTGATAGTATACGGCACGTTATTGATCTTTTGCCCGGGTGTTTTGTTTTTGGGGCACACCAGTCTTTGCCTCAGGGTATTGTTGGGTTTGAAGTGTACTGGTATTTGGTGTTTGTTAAAAACCCTTCTGAGTTTTCATTCTGATGATTCCCTTGCGTTTGTTACCGTTCTCCTCCTGCGCTGCGCCCTTATGTCTGGTAGTTTCAGATTTGGCAAAGGCCCAATTAGGGTAGCCTCAGGATTTAAGGGCTTTCCTAATATGTTGGACCTCATTTTTTCTGCCTCGGGCCACTGATGGGATTTTTTGGCCCAGTGGTGTAGAGTTCTGATTACCCCCAGTTTGTGTTCAAGGGGGTGATGTGAGTCGGAGAGCAAACATGAGGCAATTAAAGAAATTTGACCTGCCAAAGATGAAAATGATGCACTTCTACACCTCCATCATCCACTCCATCCTCACCTTCTCCTTCACCATCTGGTACTCCACCAAAGAGTTTTATTCACTCTGCAAAGAAGGTGGTTGGTTGCAATCTGCCATCTGTACAGGACCCTCAGGCATGCAGGAAAGATCATGACTGACCCCTGTCACTGTAAACAGACTGTTTGAAACATCCCCTCTGGCAGGAGGCTGCGGTCCGTCAAGACGAAAGCCTCTCGCCACAAAAACAGTCCCCTCTCGTCTGCAGCCTCCCTCATTAACAAGGCCCGGGCCTTGACACTGTCTCGACACCTTCTCTCTTGCACTACTTCTGCACCACTTTGCACCACTTGCTAATTTGAATGTTATCTCACTTTTCACTATTTAATGATCATTTCATGAAGCACCAACAAACCAAAGCATATTCCTTGTATTTGAAAAAATACCTGGCAATTAAAGACTTTCTGATATCTGATTTTTGAAACATCGGTCGTTATCTGTTGGTTTTCCAGTAAATCTTGACATCCAGGCTCATGTCCTATTAGGCTGACTGATGTCATCTGCTTTTTGCAAAGTCCACCACCGTCTGTCCTTCTGTGTTCCTGTCCTGGATGCCAAACCTGCCCATCACGGTTTCATCACCTCTATTTCCTGCACCAACATGTCCACTGAAGTCTGCACCTATTGCCGTTCTCTTACCTCGGGAAATGTTCTGCATCACTTCATCTAATTCACTTAAGATTTTTTTCCTTCTCAAACTCACATCCCAACTGTGAGGCATAGCCTCCAACAACATTGAGCATCACACCTTCAATTTCTAGCTTCAGACTCATCGGTCTATCTGCCACTCTGTTCATCCCCAGAACATCCCTAATAAACTCCTCCTTCAAGTAAACTACTACTCCATTTTTCTCCCTATCAATACCATGACAGAACAACTTAAAGCTTCTACCCTTGATCCCCTCCCACCTGGTCTCCTGGATACACAGTATATCCACCTTCCTTCTCTGCATCCGGTCAACCAACTCTCTAGCTTGTCCTGTCATCATTTGTTTAACGCCAGGTGCCCTTCCTGATGCAACCCTCTGCACTTGTATGGGCTTGGGACCAGCTCAAAAAGACAACAACTGGGGACCTCTGAGGCTGTGTTGTTTCTTTCCATCTGGCCTGATTGGGAAAATACATCAGCTATTCACCATATTCTTTGTTCATTTTGTCTCATCTGGCACAGAACATCAGGGTCCATAACTGAACTTTCTATATGTCCCTTCCATTTTCAGTGTTTGTGCCCTCCTTTCTAAACCCCTTTCCGTTCATTTCTCTGTTCAATCATCCTCAAAACATGTCCATCCAACTCGAGAAATTTACAATAATTCTGTCCTTACTGATAAGCTGTCATGGATTCACCGCCACTAGTTTGTCACTCCCCACATTGCACAGTAAATGTTTTCAACTCTCTGTAAAGTTGAGGCCAAAGCTGTTGAGTTTGGCCATCACCCACACTCACTTTTAATTTCTTTACTAGTTTGTTCAAGGTGGAGGTGGGACTTCATCAGGGATCAGCTCTGAGCCCCTTCTTGTTTGCAGTGGTGATGGACAGGCTGGCAGATGAGGTTAGACAGGAATCTCCATGGACCATGATGTTTGCAGATGACATTGTGATCTGTAGTGAGAGCAGGGAACAGGTTGAGGAAAATCTTGAGAGGTGGAGGTTTGCTCTGGAAAGGAGAGGAATGAAGGTTAGTCGCAGCAAGACAGAATATATGTGTGTGAATGAGAGGAACCCGGGTGGAACGGTGAGGCTACAGGGAGTGGAGATCAAGAAGGTGGAGGATTTCAAGTACTTAGAGGATGGATAGGATCAGGAATGAGTCCATCAGGGGACAGCACATGTTAGATGTTTTGGAGAGAAGGTCAGAGAAGCCAGACTGAGATGGTTGGGTCATGGACAGAGGA
This sequence comes from Fistularia tabacaria, assembly GCA_901007705.1. NCBI lineage: Eukaryota > Metazoa > Chordata > Actinopteri > Syngnathiformes > Fistulariidae > Fistularia > Fistularia tabacaria. Next base: position 66,241 of record CAAKHD010004982.1, on the reverse strand, counting down.
GGGATAGGGACTACATTGGTAGACGGATGCTGGGATTGGAGATGCCAGGCAGGAGGTCAAGATGAAGACCTATGGACGTAGTGAGAGAAGATATGAAGGTAGTTGGTGTGAGAGAGGAGGATCCAGAGAACAGGGTTAGATGGAGGAGGTTGATTGGCTGTGGAGACACCTGAAGGGAAAAGACTAAAGGAAAAGAAGATTAATAAGAAGAGGTTACCTCTTTGCTTGAAAGTAAATAATGCCCAACTCATCTGACTGCTCCCATCACTTAAGGTAATTACTCCAGCTCAGGGACGTATCATGAAGCCAACACTGCTTTTAAAAGATCTTTTGCTATTTGTGACGTTGCCAAATATAGTATAGTTTACTTAATATTCTCAGCTTCCATGAGTTCTCGGGTAAATACCAGGCATTTTACCTATTTTCACTGTTGGAAGCAGGGTATATGCAGTTTTGTTTGTGTGTTTGTGTTTGTGTGTGTGTGTGTGTTCGTGTGTGTGTGTGTGTGTGTGTGTGTGTGTGTGTGTGTGTGTGTGTGTGTGTTTGTTTGTTGATATATACTTACAGTATGTATAATATCTGTCCCTGACTTTTCCTCAGATTTGGCAAACCCAGGAAGGATAAGGATCACTCAGAAGACAAGATGGAGAGGAAGGACCCTTTTGAATCAAAAATTGAGGACACACAAGTGTTAGAAGAGGTTACACTGCAGATGAAGCTAGAACAAGAGAGGTGAGGTTTGGGCTGGGAGGGGTTGTACTGCTGGCTGGAAAATTGGCAAACTGTCTAATAATCAACATAGTGAACACAAGGTTGGGAAGTTCTGGGAAGGCACTTGGATGTCAATTTGTGAAATGCTGCTTTCTTTTTATATCAGTACATTAAATAGATTATTTATGGATTGTTTTTGCTCGTGCCATTGTGAGGCGCTGACCTCCTGACGTTCTCGCAGGCCCCTGTGGATTTGGCATGATTGAATGGTGCTGATTACAATCCATGTATCACTGTGTTTGTCTTCTCCTACAACTTGGTGCTGCTTTACATACAGCCCTCGTGGCTCATTTTTTCAGACATTAGGCTGTCAGGATAAATAAGGCACAGGTTTTCCATTCCAGGATTCATCTCTCACAAACAAGCCCCATTTAATTCCACCCAGTAAGGGGAACAATATTGGTCGCAGGGTGAATAAAAAGACAGCTTGCTGCCGTATTGTTCCCCACCAGCTGAATTAACTCAGGAATCAATTAGTCCTGATGGCAGCTAATTTAATAGAAACAATAAGGCTTGTTACCCATCTTGCGGTGAGGGGAAAGATGGATGACTGTCAGAATGCGGCCATACACACTGGAGTACACTCCTGAGGCACCGCTTAAAAAACACCTTGCACATTTATTTTGGTTTTTCGGCCGATTCACATTAATGGTCCTTTACTGGACTATCCTGAGAATTGTCCTCTGAGCGCTACTCCTGCTTTCATGCTAGGTCATAGAATTAGCACATACAGAGATAGGATGAGATTTGTAATGAACATGTTCTAACAATTGCATCCTCCACACACACAGCACTTGAAACCTCCTACTTCCTGTCACTGAGCACACACCACTTCCTTTTTGCCTTTTTGTCTTTCTTTGAGTTGATTCTAATGCCCATGTTTGGTTTGCACTGATTTTATATTTCTGAACTTCTGTCCCTGCATACAGTGCATGAGGGAAACCCAGTTCTTCTTTTCTTTTCTATTCTTTTCTTCATTCTTTCTTTCATTTTTTCCCTTCCACGAATTCTATCACTCCGCCAGGCTGGGATTGTCCCTTACTTAATGGAAACACAATCCTGGGGGAAATTATCGTCATAATAATCCAGTCTGCAATGAAGCCGAGTATATATTCTAATTGCCAGGGTTCAAGTCCTGACATTCCCCTTTTCATTTTTCTGCAAGACACACTCACACTGAAACATCCGATGTTTTGACTGATTACTACCATGCTACCATGAAATGTGGATTGTCCTGGAACATGAGAGTTATCAGCTAATATTGTGTGTCAGCATGTCCAGGGATGGGCTACAGCACAGTTCATTGAATGCGTGGATTATTAATTTAAGCAGACAGTTTTGGCAGAGGCTTAAAGTGATCGACATACAAATAATGTTGTAAGGCAACTGGATTTCTTTCTTTCTTTATTTTGGTGTTTAAGTGTGCGTTGTTTGGAAAGCGAAGATGGGATTTTTGGGGAATTTGCAATAAGGCTAATGAGTCAGGCTAAAGAGCAGATTGTGTCAACCAATAGAGGTCCCTTAGGTCACTTGGGCTCAGATTTGGGCAGGAGTTGCAGGTGCCTGCTCGGGGTTGTCATCCTCTCTGCTCCTCCCTGAATTGTTGGCCATCATCATCTGTTTATGGAGAGGTTGCTTTGTCTCAACAATGTAGAAGTTTATTTATTTAGATATTTATTTGACAGGGACAATGCAGCTATACATAGTTACATAGGAAAAATGCAACTGATGCGACACATGCACAGTGTTTAGCTAATGCTAATTTTCAACTCCTGTCCCTGGTTGAGCTTTTCCCTATACAGGTAATACAAAATCCAGAATTCATTAAAACAGACTGGTAAACATATGTACAGGAGTGATCTAACATTTATACATTTCCATATGGGCACATAAACATACGCAGACACTCACACACGCTCAGTCGCGCACACTCACGCTATTAAATACCATATTTACACATTTACAGGTGGGTAAAAGTTTGATTTGTTTTAAGCCACAACTTGAGCTTAGATGTGAACTGTTTGAACTCTGCAGTAACTTTGTCAGTGGTCAGTGAGTTCCACCGTCTGGCACAGTTCGGCATTCTTTATGGAGAAAGGAGACTGACCAAAAGTGGTTCTACGGGGAGGGATTGAGCAGTTATTGTGAGTGGAGCTTCTGGTGACTCTGCTGCTGTTCTGTCTCGATATAAATGAACTTAGTGGCTCTGGTGTGAGGTTATGGATGCATTTGATTGGCCGCTTCAAAGAGTATAATTTTGTGAAGCTTTCCAAATGTAAGAAATTATATTTCCTGAGAACATTACAATGGCGATAACGGATTGGTTGTTTGTCCATACACATTTCGAGTCTTATGAATTTGAATCAATTCAGATTTCTTTTTATGGTTTTAGATATTTTTTTAAATGCTTATCGAATTTTAGTTGTGGGTCCAGAACCAGCCTTAGGTACTTGAATTCCGTTACCCCTCTATTTCATCACATTGTAGCATGAATCGGAAATTCAGGGTTATTTTTTTTATTTAAAAGCACACAGACATTGTTTTGGTGAGATTTAGCACCAAGTGATTTTGGTCGAGCCACTGGCTCAGCTCAGCCATACATGCAGTCAGGATGGCTGCTACCTGCTCAGGCGCCTTTGTGGGTGCATAAAAAACAGCATCGTCCGCATAGAGCTGGCACATGACACCTGGGCAAGATGATGGTAAGTCATTCATAAAGAGGCTGAACAGCAAAGGCCCTATCACAGAGCCCTGTGGAATGCCCATTTGTGTATTTAAAAGTGTAGATTTGTCCTGAGCATATTTAATACATTGTGATCTGGAATGGAGGTAGGACTTAAACCAATGTATTACTTCTGGTGAGATGCTAAAGTATGACATTTTAGACAGGAGCAGATTGTGGTTCACAGTTTCAAAAGCCTTTTTTAAATCCCAAAAGACTGCCCCCAGCACTTCACCCGTGTACATGGACTTTTTCAGATTTTCGATAAATCAGCAGTTCACTATTTCATTGGAGTAACCCGCCCAAAAGCAAAGTTGCTGAGGATGCAGAAGCTGGTGGGCCTCCAGATGGTCAGTCATCTGTGTGGCTACAGTTTTTTCAATAATTTTTGACATGATATATAAAATGGATATGGAATGTCACCTCTCTGGTGGGGAAAGAGCCCGAGCTGGTGCACGAGGCAGAGAGATTCTGACTAGATGTAGTTGGACTCAACTAGATGCACAGCGTGGGGTCTGGAACCGGGCCTCTCGAGAGGGGCTGGACTCTTTTCTACTCTGGACTTGCCCCCGGCGAGAGACGCCAGGCAGGAGTGGGCATATTGATTACCCCCCAAACTCGGCACCTGCACGTTGGAGAGGGTAGCGTAGCGGTGGGGGGAGGAGTTATGACTGTTGTTTGTGGCTATGCACCCAACAGCAGTTCAGTATACTCACCCTTCTTTCGGTCCATAGAGGGGCTGCGAGAGAGAGCACCTACTGGGGACTCCCTTGTTCTACTCGGAGACTTCAACGCTCACGTGGGCAATGACAGTATGACTTGGAAGGGCGTGATTGGGAGGAACGGCCCCCCTGATCTGAACCCGAGTGGTGTTTTGTTATTGGACTTCTGTGCTCATTATGGATTATCCATAACAAACACCATGTTCAGGCATAAAGGTGTGTGTCCATATGTGCACTTGGGACAGACGCACCTCAGGCTACAGTTCTTTGATCGACCTTGTGGTCATATCGTCAGACTTGCGGCCGAATGTCCTGTACACTCAGGTGAAGAGCAGGGCGGAGCTCCGATGGTCGGGGAGGATGCCGGTCAGACCTGGAAGACCCAAACGAAACGTGAGGGTCTGCTGGGAACGTCTGGTTGTAGCTCTGCCAGAGATGGGAGTCGAAACTCCTTCTGATAGGGGACTCTGCCAGACGTTCCCAGCAGACCCGCTTCTGCAGTCGAGGGTCAGACCGCCAAGGTCCTGTGCTCCGGCCTCCGCCCGGTTCACACTGCACCCGCCCGCCTTGGTCCTTCCTGTGGATCCCTGTTGGTGGTGGTGGCTACTGTCCCTTCGGGTTGTGCCCCATCGAGCCCCATGGGTGCAGGCCCCTCCACCAGGCGCTTTCCATTGAGCCCAACCCCTGGGGGGGGGGGGCTGTTGACCTGTGTCCGGGCAGGGGAAAGCTGGGCTTGACGCTGTCTAATAAAAAGTCTAAAAAGTTATTTTCGATTAGACCTGTGAAAAATTATGTGTTTTTTTCCATTCATCAACAATTCTGGTGGTTCTTTTTCACTGTTGCAAAAGATACAAGCAAAAAACTGTCCAGGCAAGAAACTGATCAGTGACATTAATGTTTTTAAGATGACAATAGATTTAGATACGTCACCTCATATATGTGTATATTTGTATGTATATGTGTGTGTGTGTGTGTGTGTGTGTATAGTATACTTCTGTCGCATGTTTGAGTCCTCCTCTTAGCTTCATGTTGCCAGTCTATCCAAGGCCATTATCTCATCCTGATGTCAACATCGCCATTTTTATGAATCTGATTAATATGATTATCCCATTCAGTGCCAGAGGGTCTTAAGATCCCAGAGGACTTCCGTGAACCTGTGGTAACATCATTGTCTGCTCCTTCCTGGCAGAGATGTGAGATCACTTTATTTAGATGGCAGGTGAAAGAGTTTCTGGGAATTAGTGTCTTCAACTCCTTTTAGGCATACAGTGTCCAAATGATATGACACATTGAACACACAATTGTTATCAAGTTGATGTTTTAATAGTGTATCTAGTATACAGCAAGGCCAAAATACACCAAACCTGCTGAGAGGCTTAAAGATGACTGTATTCATACATGCAGCATTGCATCGGGCCTCCGTCAAATTTTCATTCCACAAATAATACTGAGAAAATGGGATTTTAGACAGCTAAAAATAAACACGACAGTCTATGGGTAGGATGTGGAAACTGGGTTAATCCACGACTGAAAAATGGTGATTGTTTGAAATGTGATTACTGTTATTAAAATACACAGACATGGAGACAGAGTTAGGCTGGAGGGGATTCTCTTCTGGCTTTAAATATGTCTTTCATCTGTGTGCCGCACAGCCTGGTGGTTGTCAGAGGTCAGTCATGACCTAAGGTAATAGCAATGTGGAGTACCACGAGTAGGCAGAATGCCTCTATTAATTTTTGTAGATTTGTTACCCTACAGCAGGAATACGGCATTCGGAACCTGTGAGTCATTGGTTGGTCACTTGGGTCTATCCTCTCCACTCCAGTTCACCTCAGTCCCATGCAACATCATGACTGGGTCTTGTGAGGCTCATATGAATGAGCACTCACATGGAAGTGTTCTATAGGACAGCTGTGAAAAGCTGTGTTGTGTGGTGGTTCCAGGAGGGCGTGAGGGAAAGTTCTGCGTCGGTAGCAGGAGATCTGACTCTGCAGTGATCATCCGTATGATCACGATGAAACTGTTGAAAAGACAATATTCTTTTCCTTCGTGTCTTTTTATTATTATGCCTTTATCGTTTAAACAGAGGAGGGACAGGATTTTTCCCCTCATGCTTTAGTGATAAACTTTTGAAATTGAATTCAAAAAAGTTTTTTTTTGGGTGCAAAATTGCTCTACAATTTGCATGCTTTGAACTTCTATCACTACCTATTCAATACATCCAGTGCATTTTTTGTCCGCCTGATATTTACGGACGTCTTTGTTTGCATGATAAATCGATTTAGTTTTCCAAATAGTTTTCTGTATCCGTTGTTAGAATTGTGCCCGAGTTCCGAGATAAATCTCTTCCAATGTTGTTATCAAAAATGCAAAATGAAGTGTGGCATGAAGGAGCTCAATAAAATCTTACATTTACATTTGTATGGTTTTCTTCATTCATATCCTACGCTCAGCTTCTCAGGGCACTAAGGCCTCTCCCAGCTTTCATTGTGTACACCCTGGACCAGTTGCCAGTCAATTTATTAATCCCTCGCGGGGAAATTCCTTCCAGAGGACTGTCTAGCAGCGCCAGAGGAGCGGTTAGGGGTTCAGTGTCTTGCTCAACAGCACTTCAACTCACTAGGAGGAGCCGGGAATTGAACCAGGAAAGTTTGGTTCCAAGGACGATCACTCTACCGCCCCTATGTAGAGAGAAACAGCCATTTCATCTCTCCTTCACACGCCTGGGCTATTGGTTCTCGAATGAAAATACAGCATGTTTTTGAATTTTGTGAGTAAACCGCAGCTCTCCGAGGAAACCCATGCAGAAACAGGGAGAACATGCAAACTCCACACAGAAAGGGCCCCTATCTGAGCTGGGAGGTGTAAAGGGGAGGCGGAAGTGGTAACCACTGTGTCACCTTGTCATCTCTTAACGGTTTTACTTTTTCTTCATTTTATGTATGTTTTCAATGTGATGTTTGAGTTGATGTGCAAAATTGCTAAATTATGTCTTTTTTGGGTGGCGGTGTTTTGTTTTTTTGTTTTTTTTTTACAGAATACAGGCCAAGACAAAGGAGCTCCGTGAGAGACAGGCAAAGGAGAGGGAATATGCTGAAATCCAAGATTTTGTTACTCACACCACTTTCAGCTCAGATGAAGAGCACACTTATGCTGGCATTGGATCACTGGACTCATCAGTGTATGGCGATAGCTTGGCTTATAGCACTCAACACCACTATCACCGCGCTCAGAGCCCCCAAAGCCCCAACCCTCCTTCTACTCTCCAAAAAAACAATGTGCCACTGGAGGCTTTATATGCCAAGGTCAACAAGCCCCGCAATGGCCACCCTGCAGCTTCAGACAGGTATGTTGCAATTAAAAAATAATACGGACAAGTCTGCATCAGAACTCGAATTCCCAGTGATTTCAACTCTTTAAAACCTTTTAGCTCAAGTATAGCTAACTAACTTTGTGCTTTGTGTACGGCTGTGCAGCAACCAAGCTCATTTCCACCTTATTCGTAATGCACAAGGTCCGTTCATTTATCTTTGTTCACTTCAACTTGTTGTGGATGACATTCATTGCACACTGTGCTGGCAAAGAGGCAAAAACAACAGGCAAGGTGAAACAACAACTGGATTGGAAATACTTCATGTGTCAGAATTAATTATCAGACTTTTTCTTCTGTCTTTTTGTCATTATTCTTGGATCAGTGGTAATCCTCCTTAGCTGCTTCCTTTTCACCAAAGCAACAATCAGATGTACAAGCAACATCATGGATCTCAGTCTTGTTCTGCTATGGCACCAGATCAGTGACAGAATGATCTGAGCTAGTGTTCCACTTTTGGTAATTTGATAGCAGCCTATGTTTCCTTTTAAATATGAAATCAATAAATAGATAAAAAAAAGTAGAGAGAGAGAACAAAAAAATGGGACAACAGTTAGACAGAGCTCTGCCTCTCTTTTCATCCCTGCGATCGTGAATCTGTTGATTTGAAGTTAATCCCTGGTTCGTATCAATCCATGCAAAAATGAATGCTGGAAATGTCAACTTTTTCCAGTATTAGTGCAAGATATTTCTAGATTGCATACTGACTTAAGTCAGTACTATCTGCTTTTTTTTTTTGTATTTTCAGATTCTGAGAAGTTTAACATTAATAGATGAACATTTGCAGTGTCACAGTAGACATTACAATATGGGATTTTGTAACATTTGTTATGACTGTTGTGCCCAGACCTTGAGTATGAGTATACCTTTATGTGATCAGCTCCCAATTGTACATTGAATGCTCGTGTGTTGATGTACAAAGTGATTTATTTAGTTTCACAAGGAAATAAAATTTACGTTCTTCCAGTGAAATGACTGAAAAAAAACAACTAGTTCGCAGGTTAAACTTAAATAAGAATGTAGAAAAAAAAAAGTCCCATACATCTTTCAATTATTCAGCTGTGAATTACTTTCAAGGACAACAACTTATTACTTCATGGCCTTTGGTTCACCCAAGGGTTATCTGTCCTATGCGTCTCTCTTTGAAACCACTTTGTCAGATGCTCTCCACGGTGAATGTCGTTTTAAATTAATTTATTGTTCTGCTGACTTATAAGAAACTTAACACAATATCCATTGTTTCACCAGGTAATGCCAACAAAATACAGACTTTATTTGTCAGAACATTTAGAGATGTAAGACTGCATCGTAGCTAAAGTGTAGCAGCCTTTTTTTATACTCCAAGAATACTGGTTACTCAGCTGAAAAATCTCAAATATGATTAGTATCTTCGACTGGTACAAAAGGGAAAAAAAGCTTATCAGAATAGACTACTTCAGCAGAAACTAGTTTCAATTTCCAGATTTAGGATGTGACCGTGAGTCTTTCAAGGAGTTATTCAATATTGCACTGGAACGGCTTCATATCAATAGACTGACAGGTATTGTGGAGGAAAGCAAGATTATATTCTTTCAATATCCAGGCCAAAAATAATACTTGAATCACACATTTCAAGTATCTGTTGTAAATGAATATCACATTGACAATAACAACTATAGCAACACCTGGACTTTGCCTCCACTCAGTGTTTTCTTATTGTATGCCTCTATATATGTATGGATATAGATGTATATATATCAGCCCTTGGATCTGTTACACCCTGGTCCCCATAACCCTCAGACCTTATTCTAACGGGCTGGTTTTTACCAGCTCTGCAATGACAATGCGGGTGGGGGAAGTGACCTGCTTCTGCTTAAATAAGGTAAGGGAGTGTTTTTGCTGCTCTTTTTGAACAACTCTATGTGAGTGTGTTTGTCTTTGTTGTAAGAGAATCAGCAATAGAGCTTGTCATCACAATCCATCGCCCACTTCTCTCCAGAACACACACATGTATAAACGCACACACATGTACCCTCACCCTTGTCAGTCACACTAGATATGACAAGGTCATCTGGCTGCTCTGATAACCTGTCAATTAAATGTGTCCGAAGATAGCTGTCTCACGGCAGATACACCACAAACCTTTCCAAAGCAGTGACTGAAAGGAAATCTGACAGCCAGCTGGAGCTACCAAAAAGACAACACAATATTTGTCCTCAGTAAACGTGCAGGTAGATGGAAGTTCCCGCTGGGAATCTCTGCCTGTCTTACCTCCTCCAGTGCCCATGGGTCAGCCAAGGGACAACGCATGCAGGATCATCAACCAGGAACCACCATGTTTCGCCCCATAATGCCTGACGGCGCGGTGACAGGGACGTCTCCCTGTCACTCCCTGCAGCTGATTGGTCTCTTACCCCCTGCGGCTGTTGTTGGGGTTAGCCTTATCTTTCCCCGGCACCTGACCTTCCTCCTCAACCAGAGCCAAAGCTGCCTTTTTCTGCCTCCTCTGCCAGCTCTTTGACCACTTTCTTCAACCTGCCTCTAATCATTCCTGCATCCCTCAAGAGATGTATGATTGACAGCCCTGCAAAGCCTTGGTATCCCACCTCAGCAGGGTAGATGGTGGTCTTCCAGCCAGCTTCCCGACACTCAGCAGCCAAATCGGCGTGTTTGTTTTTTTGCACTGGAAGGTAGCCTCGATCCCTTCCTCATGTGAAATACAAAGCTCAATGAGGTAAGCCGACCTTGCGTTGCTGGCCCACACAACAATGTCCGGGCGGAGAGATGTGGTGGTGATCTCTGTGGGGAACTGAAGTTGCCTTTCCAGGTCAACCCTCATTTCCCACTCTTTGTCAGGGGAAAAGGGTCGAGCCGCTTCTTTTTGCCTAACCTGTCCATCTTGTCCACCTTCTGAAACGAAGTTGATGCTGCTGTCTGCTGGTGGTGACTTTTTGTTATCTTGTCGAAACCTGTCCAGCACCTCAGCTAACTTTCCTAGGACCTGGTCGTGGAGCCATCTGAAGTGTCCCTGAGAGAGCGTGATCTTGCAGCCAGACAGGATGTGCGGGAGTCTTGCGTTTCGGACATTGCAGAGCGAGCAGCATTCCTTGCTCCCAAACCACTGTTGTAAGTTACGGGGGCAGGAAAGTGTGTCTTGTGCTTCGCCAGTGAGAAAGTTAATCCTTGCCTGTGAGATCCTCCACAAGTCTGACCAACTGATGTCCTGAGCGGCAACTCCATCCCAAGTTGTCCAGCTTCCCTGCTGGCCGTGCAACACAGTCTTTATCTTGAAGCGCTCTTCCTCCATCCTCGCCAACTCCGCCACCACCATCTCCTTCCTCTCTTTACGGTTGGCTTGAGACCAGAAGCAAGGCGTCTCCCCCCATCCTATTCCTGCTCTACCGACCTGGACTCTGCCAACGACCGCTTGGTGTTGCAGCCTGCTAACAGCCTGTTTGACCTCTGTTTTGGCATTCCACTTCCGGCCCGTAGGAACCCTGGTGTTTGCACTCCTTACTGCTTAATCAGTGGATTCAACCACTCCAACCATTTGTCTTGCGCAAATGAGGATTACCTAAAAGGCTACCACAAACAAGATTGCAGAGATGGCACATCCCATTGTGATACCTACCTGTAGCTGCTGCCACCCTGTGGTGAAGTCTTGGAGAGCAGAGCACATTTGCAGGTCGCTGAAGTAAGCCGTAACCAGGTTCTTTATGCAGGGAGGCATGTTGAAGACCTCCGTAGCGTAGCTGATCAGCTGGTGTGGGACTGATCCATACGCATTGGCAAGGTCCAACCTGGTCCCAGACCATTGTGGAGTGCTCCACGCACCCTGGCACTCCTGCTTTCTAGAAGTTGGTCTGGATGTAGCCGCTCTCTCGGAGATAGGTGGTCATCCTTCAGGCCAATAGAAGAATAGAAGAATATTGATAGGTAAGTCAGATCCTAGTCGGTTGGTATCAGTGATGTTGACTCTCAATAACACTTGTACATCGTGTTTTCTTTATTTTCCAACATGTTACAAAGCACAAAAAAAGCCTTATATTTTCTTTCCTGCTCTGTGATTCTCAAGGGATGTTCATAGCTATGCATTCATGGCTTTGTCTGAGCAGAAAAAATCTCAGCTTAGAAATCAAATCATAAATCCAAGCTAATAGTATTTTGGCCTTATGTGCCTTAGGAACTGATGGCACAGTGTAGAATTTTTATTTTCAGGGGTAGGGTTGTTGCTGTGACTATTCAAAATGGCCATTGTGTGTTCGCCACAGTTTTCTATCTCTTGTTGCTTTGTATATCCTGTCTGTGCTAGCTTGCCTGTGACTATTTGTTTTGTTGCATTTGAGTAATAATGCTGTGCACCGGTTATTATTTAACTCGGAGGTTATCTCTCAACACTTAGCAATAATAAAGAAAAAAGAAAAAAGGCTGGAACACATAGGTTGGACCCCCATGTGGCAACCTGTGAGGGGCGCAGCCCGAAAGAAAAGAAGAAATGAGCTGATAAACAGGAATAATATGAACGCAAACATTCATCAAAGATCCCATCCCAGTAGACGAGCATTGACCAAGCTGAAAGTCTGAACTCGCTGCACTGTAGAGAAGGTTGGGTCTGGCTGGTGGCTGATAGTTGTTATCTATAGACTATTTGCATGCTAAACGTGTTTCAATCATAAAGACATTCACTGCATTTTTATTAATCTTTCATTCTCTGAGAGATCTTTGTGAATGAAACTCAAATGGGAGGGTCATTTTCTTTATAAAGTTAGACCGAATCACACATGAGCCTTAGAAACCTTTGAGATATCACACCTGTTTTGCCATGGAATCCAAGAAACACTGCTCTATTGGCCCTGGCTCTACCGTTCCTTTTCAGGGTAATACAACAACAAGGGCTCATTTGCCAGTTTACCGCTACTCTTTGTGCATCTTTGCTATTGCAGTGACAGCGCCAGCAGTGTTCAGACTGAGCTTTCAGGCTCAATAGTATGAAGGAAGCAAACAATTATCTTAATTTTAGGTTAAAGCCTCCCTAAATGTGGATATAAATATCCTTTTTTAATCAAAGCTCATGGTGTAAATCCTGCTTTCTTGTGGGTTTACACTGAGATGGCCCGTAAACACCTGAGCAATGTTTCATTTTCAATAGACTTCTTTCACCTGTGAAAATGTACAACCCAGCAGAATGGATTGACCTCATTTCTCGACAGGCAGCTGATAAGTCGTCTGCTCTGTCTGTCGAGGGACCCCAGGGTTTGGGTGACTGGCAACGGATGCTGTGTTTTTACATGATGAACTGACAGGTGTCAGCCTCTGAGGGTTTGGTGGAAGCAAGCATGAAACAAAGCATCACCTTTAAAAGTGTACTTTGACTGGAGCTCACGTTACTCAGTTGAGTTTCTAATGCCTCTAAGAGCAAAAACCATAGAGAGGCAGAAATACTTGGGGAGGAGGGGGTTGAAGGAAAGCAGGGAAAAAACAATTTAGACTTCACCAGGGGAAAACCCTTGAAGTCCTCCGTCTCTGCTGGTCTTGATGGGCTAGAAGACAGCAGAGGACAAAGGACCCTGTAGATCCTTACCTGAAGAAAGGTTCACCGTGGTGTTTTACTTTGCTGCCTTCACCCTAAAACATGGCTGGAACTTCTGCTTGGCCATGTGAAAAAGGATTACAATGAAGCAAAAGCATTTTTCCAAGTTGATAGCTCAGGGCTTTTATCCAAGGAGAAGATTTGAAAGAAGACCCCCCCCCCACACACACACACACACACATTTTGATGACTAGAAGATATTGACCTGCAATGTCATAAATTAGTGGCATGTCTTACTTGTTGTTTCGATAGAAAAAACCCTTTGGGGAATTTCCTTGCAATTTATAACTCCTTTTTTCTTTGATTTTGCAACAAATTTTAACTATTTAACTACTTAGTTAATTCATTCATGTATGTCTTTATTAGTTTATTATTTTATTTTTTTCATCTATTAACTGTTTGTTAAAAAGTTTACATTTTTGCCAAGAAATATAAGAATAACAGTAGCATATAATATATATATATAGATAGAGAGAGAGAGAATATTTACGTCCACAATGAAGGTGTCCCAAGTTTTGTTTTTGCTTTTTTGTTATTATTATGTTAACTCGTCATGTCTGTTGGCAGAAGGAACATTAGGGTACCATTTTAACACGGACACATAATCATTTTCTATTTGCATCGTCTGATTGGATTTTTTCTCTGAAGAAGATGGAGACCCCCCCGCCCCCAATAATCACCCAGCCATTCTGAAACAGACAATCTTTTATTGTTTTTCTTTTCACTCGTTTAGTTGCTGTAATTAACGCCACAATCGCCAATTAGTGTGTGATTTTTTTGCTCTATATTTTCATTAAGATGTAATCAAAGCGGGATTTAAGACACTTTGTGACTCCGACATCTCTGGCTTTGATTAAACTCAACCTCTCAGATGTTCCTCGGTAAACACATAAATCTTTTACGCCCCCTGCGTGTGCATGTGGATCTTAATAACAACTTATAAATCTCTGCTAGTATTTTTCTGCCTTTTTTCAAAGTAAAACTGCTTTATTAGACAAGTAATTATTGGTAAATAAATACATTTTACTTACACACCAGTGCTGAAAAGTTTTTTTGTGCTTTTTCTCTGTCTTTTCTTTTCCTGTTGAACTTTTCTTGATATGGGATAATTTATTGATGTGGGATCATTTCTGGAGTTTTTTAGATGCATATTTATTCATTGTCTTTAAAATATACATATATATAGGTATATATGTATATGTATATTTTAAAAGCAATGAAAAAAAATATATGTATATAAAAGGGACAATATAATGACTTTTAACTCCTGCTGAGTTAGCGGTTGCTGAGCGTTGGTTAGTCTGTTGGTCAGCTGTTTTCATCAGTATGGACTGGACATCCTCTGATGAAAAACCTGTGATTTTTCAATCTATATTCCTCTTTTGGAAAAGTCCCCTATAAGACTGGGAGGTAGTTTACAAAATGAAGGTGAAAGTCCAACACACACACACACACACACACACACACACACACACACACACACACACACACACACACACACACACACACACACACACACACACACACACACACACACACACACACACACACACACACACACACACATACATGCCCGTACTAACTTTGGTGCTCTCCTCCAAGCCTTCTCGGTATTGTGGTGATAGCGAAGCCAAAAATGCACCAAATGCACATAAGCCTTATCACAAAGCTTCGACACAGATAGGAATGTGTGTCTCCGAGGCAAAGCCAGTGAATTATTTCGCTGGTCCATTTTCACCCCCCCCCCCCCCAAGTTAACGGAGAGACCCATGGGATTTATGTGATGAGATGGAGTAAACGAAGGGCAATTTATCCCCC
>CAAKHD010004982.1:28263-39238 GCA_901007705.1 Fistularia tabacaria | reverse complement strand
GGGGAACGCGGGGGGGGGGGGGGGGGGTAGTGGAGGGAGGAGAAAGGGGGGGGGGGGGGGGGGGGGGGGGGCTGGCATAGAGTGAGTGGGTGGAAGAAGACCTTTGTCTTGTTGTTTTTGCAAGCATAAACAGGGATGAGTGGTTTGATGATAGTTGCTGTAAGGAGCCACACGGCGAGGGCTGCTATTAAATGCCAGAACTAAATTGAAGTAAATCAATGGAGAGTGACCTTCCTCAGCTTAAAGCCTGGTTTAAAGCACCTGTATTTGACAACTATTTTAATGACTGCTGTGACTTCAGATGCCACAAGCTCATACTCGTTGGCAAAACAATGTAAGTGGTCCAAATTGATTATTCAGACTTAATTTATAATCTATCTGACAGATTGTGTCCCAATGTTCTCAACACATATAGTACTTTCATCACCTGGCATCTTAGGACATTTTACAGTGGAATCATCCAGTCACACTCAGTCGCAGACACCCATGGTAGCTTCGTAACATGTGCTGTCCCTCTGGACTCTTTCCACATCCTATGCATCCTCATCGCTCCCAAAGAGAACCTCAACATCTCTATCTCTGCTACCCGCACTGCTTACTGTCTTTCCCTCTGTGCCACTGCCTCCAACACAACATCGCGGGTCACCAACGTCTCACACTTTTTCCTTTCTTTCTGGGTGACACTCTTTCATCACATATGTGAAGAACATAATGGGGGCCTTGAATGTGGACCACTTTGTTTCCATATCCCTGACCTCCACTGGGATGTGGAAAAAAATATTTTGGAAGTGGGAGTTGAGGGCTTGTCTGACAAGGACCTCCACCAAAACTTATTAGTCTTTACCAGGTCTGTCTTGCTGGCTTAACCGCCACCTGATCTAACTCAGTAGAAAACTGTGCTTCTGTCGTCACCTGAAAATGCAATACATACAGCCATAGATCACGTGATACGATAATGAAATCATTGATCCTTGACCCAAGGTGCTCTGGTCCTGCATGCACTATGAACAGCCCAATGCTTTTACATTGGGTTTCCTCTGGTCAATCCATAACTTTGTACAGAAGTCTAATAACAAAGCACCATTCACATTCAGGAGGTCATTTCTCACAACCAGCCCCCCTCCAGGTTTCTCTGTCATTGCGAATGTTAGCATTGAAGTCTCCAAGAAGGATTATGGAGTCATCGGTATGCAAGAAGGTCGGCTACTTTGATGGAATGATTGATGCATAAACACGATCAGCCATCCGAGATCTCCTTCCCTCCCCATGGAGGCGACTCTCATTGAGTTGGGAAAACCCCAACACACAGTGCCCATAGGCTTTGAGTATCCTCACAACCACATGAGGCCTTCCATTCCAGAGCCAATGCTACTGTATGTGTAGAGAACAGTCCAATTACTGCTAGATCGTACTGTTACAGCTTTCGCACTGACTTGGGCTCCTGCCCCACCAGAGGTGAAATTCCATGTTCTGCAACATTGAAAATAAAAAGGAAAAAGTTTACCATGCGGAAGTCTCCACCTTTGTCTGCCACTGGATATTAATGGCTCCCAACTCTGATGTCTCTCTGCTGGAGGGGAGCCTACAGATGGCCCAAGGTTGCTTATTCAATCTTCTCCCAGCCGCAGTCAACAAGCTCTCATTACAAGCTCCCCTCTTAGGCTCCAAGAAGGTCTCCTTGGTCCTGGTGTGGTGTCAACAGGCTTCAGCTGGAACAGGTGAAAAGTGGGATGCTTGTGCAAAGAAGGGGGGAGGACATTAAGACGGAGGGCAGTGGGGCTGACAATTGAGTCAATTTCATAAGGGCCAAAGAATCTCGGAGCCAACTTCCTGTGCACATCCTTTAGGGGAATGATCTTGGCAGAGAGCCAAACCTGCTGACCAGGCAAGTCTGGGGGGCTGGATGGCGATGGCGATCGGCCAGGCGACAGTTGCATTCAGCTGTCCTGAGGAGAGCCTCCCTGGTATGTGTCCATACCTATTTCTCAGTCAGAGGGGATACCTTGGAGCTGGAAGACAATCAGAAGGTCAGCAGAGGATGACAATTTCTCTAGGAGAATGAAATGAGCAGCCTTAGAAAAACGGTCAATTACAGTGAGTATGGCAGTTTTACCTCGGGAGAGGGGTAAGCCAGTAACAAAACCCAGAAAAATATCAGACCAGGGACCTCAAGTGGCTGCAGATGACCAGACGGAGGGTGATTAGGGCCCTTGCTTCTAGGATACGGTACATGTCGAAGGCCTACCCATCTGGAGCAAACAGCCTGTATAAGGCATCTGGTTTGATGTTACCGGAACCTGGACGATAAGAAATGGAAAAGGAAAAACAACCAAAAACCAAGGACCAGCAGGCTTGACGGGAGTTCAGTCTCCTGGCGGTTTGCAGGTAGGAGAGGATCTTATGGTCAGTCCACACCAGAAAGGTTTGTTGGCTCCCTCTAACTAATGTTGCCATTCCTCCAAAGCTAGTTTGATTGCTACGAGCTCACGATCACCTTCATAATTATGCTGAGCAGGAGTCAACCGTCTGGAGAAGGCGGCACAGGGATGCAATTTACCCTCATTCTCAGACCTGTGGGATAATATGGCCCCGACACCAGAATCTGAGGCATCCTTTAGCTGAAGGAAAGCCCATCAGCCTCTGGAGTCCAGGAAAACATGGCTTTAACTGATGTTAACTTGGTGAGAGGGGCTGCAACCATACTGTAATTTCGGATGAATCTGCAATAGCAGTTGACAAAGCCAAGGAATCTTTGGAGCTGTTTCCTGTCAGTGGGAGTAGGCCATTCCGCTACTGCTTTGATCTTGACCGGATCGGTCTTCACCAGCCCGTCCTGGAAGATGTAACTGAGAAAAGCAATGGAGGGAACATGAAACTCACATTTCTCCGCATTGACATAGAGGCGGTTCTCCAGCAGTCGCTGCAGAATCAACCGGGTTGATTTTGGGAGTAATGGCGGTCAGTACCCTGCCACCCAGCGCAAAAACAGAGAGGAGTGGAGGGCGGGCCACACTGGGATTAATAAGATTCTGTTCAGCCTCTGAATCCACAAGCATGTGGAGGCCATGAGCTGCGCCATCACATAAAATTGTTACAGATACAGTTAAACGAGGAGGATTGTGTTGGAGAGTTCTGCCCACCACTACCCCTGCATCTACTGGCGGGCGCTGTCTTTTTACAGAGGGCGCCCGGAAATGTAGTGACCAGGAGAACCGCAATATACACGTAAGCCATTCCTGACCAGACGTTGGCGTTCCTCCAGGGAACGTCTTGCCCGCTCCACTTGCACCGGTTCCGGGGGAGGGCAAGGCTGGTAGCGTGGACTTGACTGGGTCTGGAAGTGGATGTCCTTGCTTGCTCACTTTCCTCATTGACATTCTGGAGCTCTTCTCCCTCCGGCGCTCAGCTAGTCAGTTATCAATCTGAATGACCATGGTGACCGAACTGGAAGGAATCTGCCTCACCACTGGTAGCTCCCTGGTCTTTTTGCAGATCGTTAAGAGCATTGAGCAGGACACCTTTTAAGCATGTATGGGCCATCCAGTCTCCGCAGCAAGGATACAGAACTCGGATGAAATCAGTAATTGTCTGATTTCCTTGTTTTTAGGTTTAGCGATCTCTTTACCGCATCTGTTACCTTCAGCGGATGATCAAAGGTTCTAGAGAACTCGTCCAAGAAGGTGGAGAACTAGGTTGAGTCAATGGACCGAGATTGAAAGTAAACTAATGCACAAGCAAGCGTTCGACCACTTAAGAGCTATAACATAGGAAACCTTAGAGGCATCAGAGGAGAATGATTATGGTGAACATGAAATTGCTAGAGAACATTGAAGAAGAGACCCACCGCGCTTGCTCACTTCACCAGAGAATTGATCTGGAGACGGAAAGACTGCATCTCTTAAGACCGCTTCCTGACCAGACACCTGACTTGGCGGGGTCAGGACAGATGAGGGTCCAGGGTCACAGGAGAGACTGGTAGTTTTTCATTGATATTTTGTACTAGTTCATTAACTTTGTCCATTCGGGGATTGCAAAGACCTTGTTGCTCACCCAGGAAGAGCAGGGCTTTTTCATATTCTCCAAGTCGCTCCCTTTGCTTGGACAGGGCTGTTCTGACTGTCCGCTGGGTTCATTTTAGGGCCAGACTGTGCCGTCACAGCTGTGTCAGCAAGAATAAAAGGTGAACAGGAGGGTTCCAGCAGAGTGATCCAGGTGAGTCGAAGGCAGGGCAAGCATGCATGGAAGTTTGACGGAGAGAAATGTTCAAAGGACACATGGAATCCAGGAGAGTGAAGTCACTTAAACCAAGACAATCTGGCAAAGACTGGAGCTCCTGCTGGTCCTCTAGTAGTTGGAGTGATGAGAGCAGAGAGGTTGCAGTTGTGAAGTGGAAGCACTCCAGTCTCTGCCCGGAACATCCTGGAAGCCTCCTCCGCCCCACCTAAAACCTCAGCACTGTAGCCAGCTGTCATGTCATATCCACATTCTGTACTACTTCAAAACATTTTTTGTGCACCACTTATAAGAAGAATTCAAATTCACATTTTAATCTGACTCGGCTGACTTGATGGAGTAAGTTTTCAGGATACTTACTTGAACCAAAGCAATCATTGGTGGTATTTTCCTGAAACGTGTCTTTACGACCATCAGCACTGACATACTTTATTATTTTGAGCACTATCAGAAACCATTTGTTGTTGATGGACATCATCAGTTTCTAGAAGCAGAAACAGAAATGTACACGTCACAAGCAGATGTTTTAACAATGAACTTATGTTTGATGTCAATGCATGTGAATCATTTTTAAAATTGAAGCCATGTTTTTCTATTGGCTCAAACGACCTGAATAACAATGGTCTTCTCATTCATTCATTTATTCATCTTTTCCAACTTGAATATTGTTCTACTGACAGGTCTCATGTCTGAGAGAAGTTTGTGTGTGTGTGTGTGTGTGTGTATATGTATTATATATATAAATTTAAGTATACATTTTAGACGTTATGCTTGGATGTTTGTAGAAAATTTTGAGGATTGCACATGCCAAGTACCTCCTCCTAACTGTTTTGATCCGAGGTGACAAGTGTGGGCTTGTGTCGACCGCAGCAGGAGCAGGAGCAGCAGTGTGGCACACGGCGGGATCGGCTTTGAGAGCTGAAATGAATGAGGCTTGATATGTTTGGCACTGCTCATCATGCCTGCACACAGGCGTCAAACCCTGGGGTTCTGGTGCACTACCTCTTGTATTTACATCGTGATCTCTCTTTCTGCTGCTTTTGAAGCTTCCACACTATTTTCCTTGTCTCTTTCCTACCTCTTGTGTCTAAATTTTATCTCCACCCACAGCCTTACCACGAGACCTCAAATTCTCTTGTTTTGGTATGCAGAGCAAACACACAATACAGTAAGTCATTCAGAGTGAGAAACAGTACTGTGCCGTGTCAGGCTAATGGGAAACTTCTTCAAAGATACCTCAGCTTTCCACTTCAATAATGTATGTCTGCAGCTGCTGGAAGGGGAGAGGTGGAGGGTTTTACCGTTCATGTTGAAGGAAATGATCGGGTTGTGCATTTTGAATGTCTCTGCGGTTGTTGTGTGCGCTTGTGTCCCATTGTTATTCCTTCTGTGACTCAGCGTTCATAATTGAATGAAAGAAAAGATGTTGTGCTACACTCCTTCCTTCTGTAAATAGGGCAGAACTAACTATCCAGACTTATTGTGTTTGTGTGGTTTGATGTGTCTCTATGAATAAGAGGGCGATGGACTTGAAGATGGTCCTGAGATAAGGGGAACATCTGTTAGTGTGTCTTCATCTCTGGCAAAGCTCCTGACACACCATCGTAAGAATCCTCATCTAATCAGAGCAGACAGTGTCTGGGGGGGGTTGGCTTGGCTGCCAGCCCTGAGAACTGTCCTGTCACACCGTATAACACACACACACACACACACACACACACACACACACACACATACACGTGTGTGTGTGTGTGTGAGGATATGTGAGGGTCAGAATATAGATTAACCAGTTCTGAGAGACATAATGTTGGCCTTTTGCTCAGCTCTTGCTGAGTCTCCATCACTGCTGACGGTGCACCCATCCACCTGTGGATCTCCTGCTCCATTCTCCCTCACTCGTGAAGACCCAGAGATGCTTGATTTGGGAACGTCACCATTTTCAGGCTGAGGATCATGTCTGGAATTTGGACTCGCTGGTTCTCGTCTCATCTGCGTCACACTTGGCTGCAAGCTACTCCAGTGAGCATTAGAGATCGTAATCGGTTGAGGCCAACGGAATCATCATCTGCTCAAAGCAGAGATACAGTCCTGAGGCTACCAAATCACTTCTCCTGACAGACCAACTAAGAAATCTTATTTGAATTCCACTCGCTGTGCAGTTGGATAAAATCAAACTTAATTCCACATGATGACACAATCCAGTTTACTCAGTAACGTGTCTCCCACCTGTAACATATCTCTTTTGTCCATCCTGACACTTCAAATCAACATGTGCCCAATTTCAGAAGTCAGAAGTCACACACCAAGTACCCTGTAATAACTTAATTATTGCAATTTTCTTATTTTAATCCTTCCCATGTCAGCTCTCTCAGAGGGAGACCTTTGACTTGTCACCCCCCACGCACACACGCACGCACGCACACACACACACACACACACACACACACACACACACACACACACACTCCTGCCTTTGTTATGCTGAGTGTCAACATATGTCACTTTCACCGCTGTGCTGTTTTCCCAGCATGTTTAGATTAATGCTAATTCAAAGCTGTGCATAACAGGAGGAATTATTGCACCAGATTGTGTGTTAGAGGAAAGCCAGATGACTTCTTCTTTGTGTAAGTGTTGTAAAAAAAAATGAAAAAAGCTCCACTTATTTAAATGGTTAAGTCTTCATGTGATTCACGCACTACCCTTGCTAAATATAAAATCCAATATGTTTGTGCCCACTTTCATGTCCCCCCAAAACCCAGAGCAGTTCCAGCAATTCCAGCCAGCAAACATGCCAAACATCAGCCAAAGTGGAGAAACATTTTAGTTTAAGTCAGTTTTAAAGCCAAAGTTTCAAAGTGCCTCATGCTTTGCTGTTGCAATAAACAACCTCAATATAAAATACACAGTAATTCGAGTTTGATAAAGAGTTAAAGTCACATAAAACAAACAAATTAACAACACACTGTTCATGATCAAAATCCCCAAACCACCTCATGGAAGACAGATTGAAAAAAATAAAATAAATGACTAAATAAATAAAACATTTGAACCACGAAGCATCAGGTACATGTAACAGAATCCTCGACCTGAAATGTGGATCAAAAGTAAGCCTGCAGTTTCAGTCGGACGTTACACCTTGCAAATACAGAATTTTAACCATTAACCCACACATTGTCACTGGTAGATTTATTTTGATGGTGTATTGTTGTCAACAAAACCATTTGTTTATTCTTGTTTTACAGAGCAGAAAAAACCCTAAACCCCGAACCAGCGGCGGCTCCAGAGATTTTTCACTGGGGGGTCCACGGGGTTGGGTTGGGTTGTTTATAGGAGGTGCCAGTGAGTTCTGACACAACAAACACCAACAAATCATATCGCAAAAGATTAATTGATCCCAGGCTAAGATACTGAACATCAGTGTTTTGTGTTTTGCTGAACTTCAACCATCAAAACAATCACACAATAAACACAGTATTTATGTGACCAAATAACATGACGGCACAAAAACCAAAACAAACAGCAGTTGATCACCATCTCTCCAAAACAATATAATTTATTGTCAGAATTGTTACATTCAGTCTAAACCAGAAAGATGTTTATTTTTTGTGTGTATATCTGCTTGCCCCTCCCTCAAGCCGCCGGTGCCGCGAGCTCAGTATCAGATGGATAAAATGCCGTCTTGTCAGCCATTTGAATATTTTTTCAACTTTAATGAGCCGTCTCTTCACTGGCTTTCTATTCATTAGGTTAACATCCTGAGCCAGTGACACATCTATGTTCAAATTCCACCCCCTCCAGTGACTTTATGATATACGTCTTTTGCGAACACAGGCAGTCGCAAGGACAAAAAGTGGACCACAGTTTCCCCTCCTCCCCAATTCTCCCTTACCTTTTCCTTTGAGGTAAAGGATGAGATATTCACTCTTCTCTTGTCTTATTGAGGAGCTTCAATGTTGCTCCTCGGACATTTACAGTGATGTGTTATATCATTGGGTAAAATATGTTCTAAGTGGAATGGAATTCTGAAAATAATAAATAACAACTGTCACAAACTCCAAAAAGAACTCATAAAAATCAAATTATTATCAATCTCCTTTGAGCTTATTATTCTATAAAAATATACAGTAATTGCTAACGGCATTCAAAAGAAGCAACTTAAATAACTAAGCACAGCATAATTGATTCAAGCAGTGTTTTTCAGTGTGAGCCGTTGCATTTACCTCCACCACGGTGTTTCTATGGGAACCCAGGGCCCGTCGTCATATCAAGGTATTTTTAACTGCCCGGTGAAGTCTTTATCACCAGTTGCTATTTCTGTTGCACTGATTCTCCATTGCTTGTTAAATCAGCTCCATAACTCCTGTTATATTAGCTTGGGTTGTTTTTTGGTGATGCAACACTGTCCTTTTTCATATCATCCAGTCTTTAACTTGTGTTTCGCCTCACTGCTAAATTCTCCTCACCTAAGTGCAGCACATGCCAACACATGTTTCTCGGTATTAAGAGAACGCACAGGTGTGACACGAAGAATGTGATTGTGGTGCATTTTCTCTGCTCTGCTGAACACAGTAGGGCACCTGCATCTGCGTACCAGCCTTCAAGTTCCAGACAGGAGAGAGCGAGTAAAGGAAGGCCTATAGGTGTCTTATCTAGAATCTGCTCCATCTATCACATTTTGGCATGAATATTTGCCCAGCCACATTGTTCAGCGAAACTTGGGACAGTTGCTCAGCCTGTCTACACAGCAAAATGAACACAATGTGCATCAAGCATCAGTTAGCCGTTGAGCTTTGTTTGGGCTGAAGGTCGTAGCAAATATGGGTGATGAGGAATGTCAAAAGAAAATAGGAAAAACTAATTTTATTGCTGCAGTAAATTATCTGGGGCCATGATGGATTCGATTTGTGAGATGAGCCCTCGGTGCAGGGTGCTCGGGTAGTTCAAGGAAGGAGCCCTGTGGGAAAAAATGAAGTACAGCTAAAGTTAAGTAAGAACATATTATAAAAGTACAAACACGCAGACACACACCGAGTACAGATGGCGAGTTAGATAGATTTTAGGCATATGTGCTTGTACAGTTGTCCGGATTCTGAGGTTTTCATTTATTCTCTTGGTAACTTGAATAAAAATCTGCCATCAATTTTTGGATGCCATGGTCATGAAGGAGAACGAAGCCTCTTCTAATGGCTAAGATCGTTTTTGACAGAATGGCTAGCAAGCTTTTCACCACAATCATTTATCTGCATGCATTTATCCCACTGTTTATTTTCACAAACTAATGGATGGAGTTGTCCCTCCCTTTCTACCGTCAGAAAAGATAATTACCATTCAATATGCACCCAAGGTTGCTCATCAGAATGTAAATTCAAAACGTGATTTATTTTCACCATTGCTGTGCAGTCCCTCCCAAGCACAGGAGTCGATGTGACTCACTCTCTTGTGAAGCAGCAATCCATGTCTCTCGAGCCGGCGTTTGATGCAGCAGGTGAACGCGTTTATTCACAGGTTGCCTTGGTTAGTTCTGCCAAGCATGGCAAACAAAAAATACGTGATTGCAGGAAATTGATCAGAGACTGGATATATATGCAGGACAAGGACAAGTTGCTCTCAGAGCAGCATCCATATTCATATGAAACCACAATGAACAGTTTTCTGATTTGGACCAGGCGTGGTCTGACAAGGTCCCCATTAGCTGTTGCGGGACAAGGGCAGAAGTTGTCTATTGGAGTTACAGTGTAGGGCAGAGAATTAGACACTGATGAACTGCTACTGCATCAGCATCCCCTGTCAGATAAGGCAAAATGAAGAGTGTGTCGGAAACACGGATGCTTCGAAACCCCTCATCCAGTGCAACAGCGAAACAACCCTCTACTCAGTGATCGAATACGCGCAAGAATAAGCAACTGTCACGATTACAGATTGATGAGGTACAATGTGCCTCAGCTATGGAACAAGGATGCTGTGCCAGGATGACGGGTCAGTGAGGGGATTTTATCTTCATCCCCGAGCAACAAGATTGGTTACCAATCCTCAAGAAGCAGACCCCGAAGACAAAAGAAAGTAGATCAAACATTCCCGGGATCATCCTTGGAACCAGCATTCCTGGTTCGATTCCCAGCTCGTCAAAGTGTCGTTGAGCAAGAGCCCTCTATGAAGCTGCGAGACAGCAGCCAACCGCTCGTGGTTAGTCCATGATGGGCTAAATGCAAAGAATGAATTTCCCCACCAGGGATTAATAAAGTATAAGTTATGTAACTCTATAATCCATCCATCCATCCATCCGTCCGTCCATCCATCCATCCATCCATCCATCCATCCATCCATCCATCCATCCATCCATCCATCATCCATCCATCCATCATCCCTCCATCCATCCATCCATCCATCCACCCATCCATCCACACATCCACCCGACCATCCATCCATCCATCCATCATCCATCCGTCCATCCATCCACCCATCCATCCATCCATCTGTCTATCCATCCATCCATCCATCCATCCATCCATCCATCCATCCATCCACCCGTCCATCCATCCATCATCCATCATCCATCCATCCGTCCATCCATCCATCCATCATCCATCCATCCATCCATCCATCATCCATCCATCCATCCATCCATCCATCCATCCATCCATCCATCCATCCATCATTCCTCCTTCCAGTCAACCAATCAACCCCTCCACCCATCCACCCACCCATCCACCCATCCATCCAACCAGCCAGCCATCACCCACCC
>CAAKHD010004982.1:12894-27877 GCA_901007705.1 Fistularia tabacaria | reverse complement strand
CATCCCCCCACCCCTCCCATCCCCCTCCCACCCCCCCTCCCACCATCCCTCCATCCGACCATCCATCCTCCCTCCCACCACCCCTCCATCCATCCATCCATCCATCCATCCATCCATCCATCCATCATCCATCCATCCATCCATCCATCCATCCATCCATCATCCATCCATCCATCCATCCATCCATCCGTCCATCCGTCCATCCATCCATCCATCCATCCAGGCACATACAGTTGAGAAGAGGACTTTACATGTTTTATTCTTGTTACAATAGTATTTGGTGCAGTTTACTTTCTCGTACATTTAGATGACATCAATTTATCCCCTTATCCTGCTCCCTTCACACATGTTGTTTCAGACTCACAGTTATTCCCAGGTAGCCCAAGGGTATCAAGTAAAAATTCCATTAAAAGATGGGTATCTTGAGAAAAACTGCAAAATGAATATAATATACTGTAATATCATTCATTAAACAAATGATATTTTTTAATTTATTTTCGTTTTTTTTTCTTTTATTTGCTTTAACATGTTTTAAACAGTATAACATGATAACGCAAGGTTTACAGACTCTCAGTAAGCTCTTTACACAGGAAGACTGTCTAATATACGGTGTATGAAGCAGCATTAGTTGAACCGATTAGTGGTCTGCTTTTGTTCAGAACGACCCTTAACAATATCCCCCAGCACTTCACTTGACCCCTCCTCCCCCCTCATCTTCAGCACCCATAGAGGAGGCAAAGTTGGCCGGGGTAATTGGGATAATAATTATTTCTGCATTTAGTGCCAGCTGGGTGCCTGAGAAGGTCAGGGAACAGCATGAGGACAGATTTATCTCCATGTTGTTGGTGGCTTCCATATGGCACCAACAATAGAAAGGGCCCTTCATCCTGGACACAGCAGCATGGCACAGGATAGCTCCCACAGAAAAAACAAACAAACACAACATCACAGAGGAAGAACAAACCACTGTGGGGCTCAGAACTGCCACACAGACCGCTGGCAGAACGACTGGCTGCACAATGGTGCAGCTTCAACAGAGGACAATAGAGGGATGGAAAAGGAAAAGAAGGAAAAAGAGGTGGAAATAATGACAAGAGTCCAACAGACTCTTAAAAAAATGGAAATTTCAGTTAAAATCATGTACTTGTTGCCTGGGAGACTTTGATTGATAGCTCCAAATACAAGTATGTCTGGAAA
The DNA here is from genome assembly GCA_901007705.1 of Fistularia tabacaria. Lineage (NCBI taxonomy): Eukaryota > Metazoa > Chordata > Actinopteri > Syngnathiformes > Fistulariidae > Fistularia > Fistularia tabacaria. The sequence continues at coordinate 26,680 of CAAKHD010004982.1, read as the reverse complement.
CAATGAATCAATGTTCCTTGATTTATGAGCAGAACTTTGAGCTCACCATTAAAGTCTATTCTTGAGGTACTTATTGAAAAAACCCCTAAAACATTTTGTTGATTTCATATTTATCATACGTACTCGGGGCATGGCGTGGCTCAGAGTGTTCGAGTTGTCCTCCTTTGAACTTGAACTTCCATCCATCGTCTGCCACTTATCCTGCACTCAGGGTCGCCGGGGATGCTGGAGCCTGTGGAAGTGCACATTCCTAGTTGTATTCCTCTGCTCCTCCGAGCCTGCCGAAGTGTCGTCGAGCAGGACACGGAACCCCTAACTGCTCCCCTGGCGCTGTTCGGTAGTTGACTTCTGCTCATGGTTCATCCATGATGGGTAGACGGGACCATGAAGTTATAAAAAGTAGTTGCCGTCTGTGTCTCACTGTCTTGATCTGAATTTCAAATTGCCAATTCATGAACCATAATTTACAATCACACACTTTGGAAATGATTTCATAGCTCTGACCAAAGAAAGATGTCTGTGAAAAAAGAAAATAGCCTGACCTATAAGAAGCATACATGGCAATATGGGGTACTGAACCCCGTTATGCAGGCTGTTCGGTGCCTGTATGACTAGTGTCGGAGCTTGGTCCGCATTTCCGGTTGTAAGTCGGATTTGTTTCCGGTGACAGTTGGACTCCGTCAGGGCTGCCCTTTGTCACCGATTCTGGTCATAAGTTTTATGGACAGAACTTCTCGGTGCAGCCGGGGCATCAAGGGGATCTGGTTTGGTGGTCACGGGATCAAGTCTCTGCTTTTTGCAGACGATGTGGTCCTGTTGGCTCCGTCAGTCCATGATCTCCAGCTCTCACTGGAGCGGTTCACTGAATGTGAACCGGCCTGGATGAGGATCAGCACCTCCAAATCCGAGACCATGGTGTTCGACCGGAAACGGGTGGAGTGTCCACACCTGGTCGGGGAAGAGGTCCTGCCCCAAGTGGAGGAGTTCAAGTATCTCGGGGTCTTGTTCACGAGTGGATTGAGGGGAGGATGGAGTGGGAGATGGACTTGCGGAACGGTGCAGCGTCTGCAGTGATGTGGATTCTGATCGGGGCTGTCGTGGTGAAGAAGGAGCTGATCAAGAAGGCGAGGCTCTCAATTTACCGGTCGATCTACGTTCCTACCCTCACCGATGGTCACCAGCTGTGGGTAGCGACCGAAAGAACGAGATTGCAGATACAAGCGGCCGAAATGATTTTTCTCCAGGCCGGACTCTCCCTTAGAGATAAGGTGAGAAGTTCGGCCATCCAGGAGGAACTCGGAGTAGAGCCGCTGCTCCTCCGCATAGAGAGGAGTCAGATGAGGTGGTTTGAGCATCTGGTCAGGATGCCTCCTGGACGCCTCCTGGAGGAGGCGAGTTCATTACGGGCAAGTCCAGGACACCACGGGGAAGACCCAGGACACGCTGGAGAGACTATGTCTCCAGGCTGGCCTGGGAGCGCCTTGGGTTCCCTCAGAAGAGCTGGAACATGTGGCTGAGGAGAGGGAAGTCTGGACCTCCCTGCTCCGGCTGCTGCCCCCACGACCCGACCATGGATAAGCGTTGCAAGATGGATGGATGGATGGAAGGACATTAATATCAACCATGATTTTGCTGTCAGGTCTTTCAAATCACTGAGTTATCTTTAACTTATCTTTCATCTTACTTTTCTTGGCATTGATATGAATTGCAGCCAATTGGAAGCCAGTGTTTGCTGTGCACACCTGTGTTTGCAGTGCTGTCACACATCAGCTTACGTTCCCATTCTTCTATTCCCCTGTCATCAATATTTACAACACGCTGAGGGGATAACACAGTAAATCATTGCTATATTGAATTTATTTTGGAAACTAGTTTGATGATAAATATTTACCAAAGTCCTCACTTGTAGACCTTGTTTTATTCCATTGCTGCAGATGGACTGGAAATACAGTCGGTGCTCTGCAGGCTGAGGATCAACATCGCCTGTCAGGCTTCACTTCCTTTTGTATTTTTGAAAATGTTAATTTATGTCTGGTCAATGTGGCCCTTCTTATTTTACCCACCCTTGCATCAGCAGTGATGTCAGAAATATCTCATTCTTTTCAGGTCTTCCACCTTTTCACTGGGCCAACATTTTCTAGAAAGTAGGTATAATTGATTTTTAATGTTAAATAGACATCTAATGACCTGTAGAATCTTGGTCAGTCTCTCATTTTGGGAGGGAATAGAAGCTATTGTCAATTTCCTGGGCAATTCCTTTATGAATGTTGAGGGTTGGTGGAGGGATTAGATATGTTTTCATTTATTCATTCATTCGTATTCCTTACCCACTAGTGCTCAAACCCAATTAACCATGAACGTGAACTTATTTTTCAGCTCTTTCTCAGGGAAAGTTGTTACCTCTCATGTGGTCATAAGGTTACAAACAGCAATGCAGTTATTTTTAGGTCTCACTCTGCACACTACTATTAGGAACCACATCATGATATAACTGGAGAAGGAAAGGCAAATTACCCATTATGGTCTGATCACTGTTATCAAGCCTGATAATTAAAGCCACTGCCATCGATATAAAAGTGGATGACAGAAGAATGGTGGAACAGATTGCTCCTGCTCTGATCACTGTCTGACTGACAACTGTATTAAAGGGGCCGATGTAACAGCATTATAGCTGGTGTTTGAATGTGGTGCCACTGAGGCCTCATGTTGCCATTGTGTTGCAGGATGTTGTGCAAGTTCAAACGTAGCGATGTCCCAGCATTGTGAGGCTCAACCTTCTGAAAAAACACAAACAGCAAAATAAATAAAACAAACCAATGTATCATGTTAGTGGAGTCTTTGCTTCTGCATATCTGCATCAAGGGACTTCTGTATCTTCCATTTATTTATCATCTATCATCTATTTCGTGACAAAGTAACTACTGTTAGGTACTATTGTTAAAATGAGCAAACTATTGAAAACAGTCCATTCAGGGGCTGAGGAAAAACGAGACACAAATTAGGATTCACAAAAAAAGCAAAGTCTAATCTGATCTTCTCCTTTTCCTGTGGCAACTTTCAAAGTTATTGTTGCACCCAAATATGTAAGTAAAGAACTGACCCAGATCAGTCCTGTTTTTATGCAAAGGAGGACGGCTAAATAACATAAGAAGCGGAGGAGGGCATTAAATCCATGTGCTTCATCCGTGCCATATTCATATTGGGCAAGCTTACTCCGTGAAAGGATTTCAGTGGCTTCGTTTCTACAATGTAGATACTGGCTTTGTGAATGGAGGTGTTTGTGTTCTTATACCTGGTAGATATTAATCAACTCAAAACTGTGCGCATCGTGAAATCCTTCTATTCTTATCCCTCAATCAAGAGTCATGGCACTTAATTAAATGTCTCACTGCTACTCACCCCACACACACAAATGCACTTACACACATTGTGGGGATAAAATGACACCCCCACACACATTTTGTGTACGTGGGTGTGTTAACCAGTGAGTGTCTGTGTGCGCGCATATGTAGTGACAGTATCTCAATTCAGTTTTGACTCTCTGGTGCCTTCAATTACACATCAGTAAGCATCGTCACCATCTATGAGCAAATCCATGAATGCTCAGCTTCTCTCACCACAGGTAATTCATCTTCTTCTTGGTACTTTGAAGGCAATCCTGAGCCTTCAAGTCTCCCTCCGATCACCTACTCTGTTAACCACCTGAGGGTGACAATGTTGAGTCGTCAGGACCTCTCATCATCTTTCAATCACTGGAAAATGCCGTCAAACCCCTGGCAGCACCTGCACAGGCTCGGATGATTCTCTTAGCTCTTACAAGTAGGAGCTTGGATGACTTTGCTGTGTGACACATAGAACAGTTTCTTTTGCCCACCAACACTTCTGTCTCAAGATGAAGACATTCTCCAAAAAATGTCACGCAGTTCAGAACAGCAACCGAGGGAATGAATTATAATAATTACTTTATTAATCCCTCACAGGGAAATTCTTTCACTGCATTTAACCCCTTGTGGATGAACCCTGACCACTTGTCTGCTGTTTCGCAGTGCCAGTGGAGCTGTTAGGGGTTCAGTGTCTTGCTCAGCAACACTTAAACACACCAGGAGAACACGGTAATTCAACCAGGAAATTCGTTTCCAGGGACCATCGCTCTACCTCCTGCGCCACATCGCCCTTGAATATGTGTGTTTAGTCATTTATTTATCTGGCCATTGAAAGATGCTAAAGGAAGATTGTGGCACAATTCAGGTATTTTGTCTTATGGAGCCCATTTTTGGAGAAGTTCTGGTCTATTTTGCCATCTCGAAGCCCTCTCACTATTTGCTATTTGCCCTTTCATCTTGATCAGAATCAGAATCTCTTTAATGGCCAAATGTACAAAGTACTCAGGAATTTGCAAAACCACTTTCACAAAGAGGATTGGAAGTTTTCAATTTTGATGTGCTTTCGAATAAGTAATGTTTGGAGGTCTTTCACAGTCACTGAAAAAGAAACCCCAATCTCATGTTACGCTGTATTAGATCTCTGTTGCCCAAAGGGACAAATAAAAACTTCTGAAGAAGAAAAGACCACGCACCTTATTTTTTTTCTACTTTGGACTGGAGAGATTTGTGCATCAGCATGCATTGGAATTTTTTAGCATTCTATTACAGATAGCTATGTCCTTCTACAATCACAACAGAGGGCAAATGACCTATTTTAATAGAATAATAGTAGCTCCTTTCTGGATTCATAACTACATTCTGCAATGAAATATAAGCTTCCATTCGCTGTTGACTTTATTCTCTGTTTGAGTTTGTGGGTAAACGACTTTCTATCTGTGGACAGCGGCGGCTCCAGAGATTTTCTACTGGGGGTTCACGGGGGGGCCGGGTTGTTTATAGGAGGTGCCAGTGAGTTCTGACACAACAAACACCGACAAATCGTATCGCAAAAGATTTATTGATCCCAGGCTAAGATACTGAACATCAGTGTTTTGTGTTTTGCTGAACTTCAACCATCAAAACAATCACACAATAAACACAGTATTTATGTGACCAAATAACATGACGGCACAAAAACCAAAACAAACAGCAGTTGATCACCATCTCTCCAAAACTAGATGGAAAGTGTTTCAGAGCTTGTCTGACAGGGCCACCAAGATTCCTGCCCCCCGTGACCTCAGCGACACCGCCGGTTGATGCTTGCCCTTCACTCTCCGCTTCGTTCTCATTTAGTGTATCGGAAATAAATCCCCCGCGGATGCAGCAGTCGCTCTGAGTCCGCTGAGGCCGTCCCCGTTAACGCCTCTTCATCGTCCGAATCCTCCCCTTCGTTCTCATTCCCCATGTTTGGCAGCAACACTCTATCCTCCATGCCAGCGGCCTGGTGTGTTTGGAATGTGTTTTTGCAAATCTTCGCAACCGTCATCGTCCACTCGAATTCTTTTTTGGGGGATAACAAAAGTACATTTGTCCATGATGCTAAAGACCCCTCGGCTAATAGCCTACACCAAGCAACGTCAAAAGGTCAAATCTAACGTGCACCCTTCGGCGAAGACCCGCCTCTATCTGCCTCTGATTGGCTGGAGGTTAGGGTTCGGAAAGTGATTACATTGAACAATTGAATTTATTGTCATGATTGTTGCATACAGTCGACACCAGACAGATGTATTTATCTTTTGTATATATATAAATTCATATTTCGAGGGAAGGGGGGCATAAGGAGGCTCCCAGCCGTTTACAGCAGGGTCTTGACCCTGCTTGCCCTCCTCCCCCTGCCGGTGTCTGTGGACATTAAAAAAGTTATCTCTGACCAAACCCCATCGACCCTGTCCATGCTGGGATTGCTGGCTGCTAGTCATCCTGATTAGCATACTACAGTCACAAGGGATTTGGTATTTTGCAGTCACAATCATGTTTACAATTTCAGTACCTCCCTCGATAAAATAACAACCAATGAGCTTCTGAGTTTGTGTGTGTGGAGGTCAGAGAGGTCTACTGGGGGGTTGAGGCTGTGGTAGGTACCCAGCTGTCACCGAGGCTTTTGATTGATTGATGCTTGATGAAAGATGATAGATGCACACTCACATTAAGATGGGTGTTGGAAATGCAGGCATTATAGCTTCATTAAAGCGGAGAGCTACTGCAGCTATATGTCGGGGCCACTCAGAATTACGTTGGGCTGGATTGATAATGATGTCACAATGTTAGGGTCACAGACAGAAAAGGGCAATAACAAACATGAGCCTGGAGGTTGATGTCAGATTGCAATAATGACATATGTCTTCTTCTGTGTCTCTATATGATCGTACAAATGTGCTGATACATTTACACATGTAACTAAAGAGATTTCATGTTTTTCAGAATTGAGTTAAAAAAAGAGGTTCTTTGAGACAAGCTCTCATCCACTGTGGACTGTGGGTGTGAGACTTTAGGTGTTGTGGAGTTCATCTGCGGTTTCATTCTCCCTTCATTGCTTTATTCGTCTTACATTGAAATATATCAATTAGCAACATGTATGACTATAATTTTTTTGCACATCAGCTATGTCTTACAGAAGAATCCTCCCACATTCACATTGCAGTATTAAGTCCTCAAGCTTACAATCAAATCAATGTCTGTCTTTAGAGCAGAGATCCACTATATAATGTGAGCTAATTCCTTGACACACCCATCCATCCACTATGTGCCGCTTATCCTGGGATCCTGGAAGCTATCCCAGCTCTCATTGGGCGAGAGGCGGGGCATACCCTGGACTTGTCACAGGTCGTTTGCGGGGCCACATGAAGAGCAGATCAACAGTTCACTCGCTCATTCACACATCAGGGCATTTTTTCTAAATTGTTCCAATTAACCTCCTGCATATTTTTGGACTGCGGTAGGAAACCGGAGAACCTGGAGAAAAACCCAGACAGACACGGGGAGAACATGCAACTTTCACAAGGAAAGGCCCCCTGTGGAAATGCAACCAGGGTCTTTCCTCGGAAGTGCGAACCACTGCCCCACCGGTCTGCCCTCCTCGAAATATGTCTGACTCGATTCACAAAGTAAAGCAAAGTTTTGTTTTTTATTCCTATATCTGCTTTTGCACATAATGTACAACTCAAACTCAGCTATCATATAAGACAACATTTTTTCCAGCACCTTTTTATTTCGTGTCGAAACACGAAACAAGAATGGCACAGTGGTTAGCGCTTCAGCCCCGCAGCATGAAGGACCCTGGTTCCATGTCCACAGGGGACCTTCCTGAGTGGAGTTTGCATGTTCTCCCTGTGTCTGCATTGGGTTCCTCCCACAGACCAAAATATGCACCAGTTTGATGGGGAAACATTGCCCCAAATGACTGGTTATTTGTTGGTATGTGTGGCCCTGCGATTGACTAGCAGCCAGTCCAGGGTCTACCCATCCTCTTGCCTGGTGAATGTAAAGGAATGAAACAGATGTTTCAATGTGTGTCTGTTTTTATATCTTCGGGAATTTCATCTACTTCCTATTCGACTCCTGCTTCTTGAGCCTGTGACTGTCTGCCAGTATCCGACCCTTAAAGTGACAAGTACGTTCTTAGCTTAAATGAAAATTATGCTGTTAACCTTTTTTTCTTTTTTCTCCTGCCAATCTGTCAGCGGTACCATTATTCCAGACCATGACCTGTGACCTTTTTCCCTCCTCCATCCTCCTTCTTTGAATGAGGCTTCAACTCAAGTAATGGAGGAGACACGAGAGTACCCAGGATAGGACATGACGGATTGTGGAGGCAGTCCCCCTCTTTCACGCCTTGTTTTCCTTCAGTTTACCAGCCCACCTTGTTTGCCTCTGTTGCAGCAAAACGTGTTCCTGACTCCCTCTGTGTTCTGACTTACTGGCATCACACCATGCCTACATACAACACAGGTTGAGATGGAACCTGAGTTTTGAATGGTAGATGTGAATTATTGCAGTCTTGCCTGCTGTGAGTCAGGAACTGACATTTGAATAAGGAGCAGTTATTCAACACAGTGTGAATTTGCACCGGATTAAAATATGATCCTTTAGATTTACAGATTCTCCAAATTGGACCAGGAGAAATTTATGGGCCTCAGATAAGACACTAATTTTTTTTTGCTTGCTGGCTGTGAAACACAATTTTGTGAAAAAGTACAGGATGTGATGAGAATTGCCACAATTCAGCATTTACACATTGAAAGCGTCATCTGCATCCATGTCGATAATTGTAGAAAAACTGCTAATATGTAGAGATTGAATTAGGTTCAAGAAGATTGAAAGAACAACATGGATGTTTTCATTTATTACTCCCCACCCTTTCATTGGTGATGGACAGGTGGTCACCAGTACGTGGTAGATGATTGGCCTTGTTTACAAAGCAATATTTACCTTCCATGGAAATGTGTCCCAAATCGACTTCCTGCATCTGAGCGTATTCCCTGTCTCCTCTTCTGTCACAGCAGAAAACTGCATGTACACATTCCCTGCATCACCGAATCTTCTCCTTGGTCTTCCTCGATGCCTCCTGTCTGCAAGTTCCAACCCCTACCAATATTGTCACTCTCCCTCCTCGATACATGTCCGAAATGTTTCTCCAAAACGTCAAGCATGTGTCGGCCCTGGAATGACTCATTGCTGATCCTATCCATCCCAGTTACTCCTAAAAAGAACCTCAACATCTTCCTTCCTGCTGTCTCCAGCTCCGCTCTCTGTCTTTTCCTCAATCCCACTGTCTCGAACACACCTTTTCTTTCATTCTGGCTGAAACTCTTTTACAACACGTCACCCCTGAAACTTTTCTCCACTCCTTCCAACACGGTTGAACGCGCTTCTTCACCTCTTCCACACTCCCCATTGCTCTAGACTGTTGACCCTAAATACTTAAAGTCCTCTTCCTTCTTTATCGCACTCCCTGTCAGCCTGTCCATCACCACTGCAAACAAGAAGGGGCTCAGAGCTGATCCATCGTGAAGTCCCACCTCCATCAGACCTACGTTACAGCTCACCACTATCTCACAGCTATCATACATACCCTGCACCAGTCTAACATACGTCTCCGTCCCTCTAGACGTCCTCATACTGTAACATAGCGACATCATCCAAAATAGTGCTTGTATAAGTTTAACAAATGAGCATTTTTCAAATTGATATAACAGGCCATATGTCATTGGCTCATGAAAACCCAATCGAAGGCCAATAACATCCCTTTTTTTACACCGTTTTGTCTCGATTTCCCTTTTGCTTTGTTTTTTGGCGTTTTTAATACTTTTAATACTCATTCTGTGTTGTTTTTCTAGTGAGGAGGAATCACAAGGTTTTGCTATTTCAGTCCCGCCCTCGATCTCCGTCTTGCTGTCCTTTCCTGTGCCAGAGCCGACAAACATTATGCTTGAAAAGCATGTGGTCTTCTAACAAGCTGCCTGTGGGCTAATCTAGCAGAAAAGCGCAGCTGGAAGAGAGCACTCTCGCAGAATGCAATGTCAAGCAGTAACAAGGGCTTTAGCAATGGGCCGAACCAACATGTTGCTTCTTTTGGACCTGAGGCCATCTGGGAATGCTTGCAAGATTGTTTATATTTTTGGCACAGATGGCACATCCTCTCTTGCAATCATGACTATCCTTTCCTTGTTTGTATAGTCGCGGTGCAACCAGTCAATGGCGAAGGTAATGCTGGCAGATCACATGCCAACGATAGTCTGCTATCCATCCTCCCTACAGCGCTTGCCAGTTGATTGACATGTAGGGCAGCCAGTCTGACATCTAGTTTTTTCAGACACACGAGCGACCACGCATGTGCAGTCAACCAGCAAGCTAGCCTTTCAAATGAGCCTTTAGAAAGGGGAAAACATGAGCACGGGTCAATCAAGCAAGAAACAGAAAACCTACCACTTCCACGTGCAATTGGAGGAGGACTTTTTTTTTACAGTCATATTCAAAATGCATTCGCTTCATCTATCAATCTACCATTGCTCCTCCGAAGAAGGGCAATGTGGAGTGATGCTTTCGGACTGTTCGTAAAAACTACGACACAAACCGAGAAGGAGAAAGGTGAAGGGACTAAAACCGCAGCTGTCCGGACGGCAGCTATTTCTCCCGGGGTTGATTTCAAAAGCTTGAGACCGGCTACCGTCAGCTACTGTCCAGAACATGCCGCTCTGGCTGACTCCATGCACAGCAAGTCACCAGAGCAAGTTAAGACCAAATATGTACTCGGTTGTAGCGTCCAATAGGGTTCAGGCAGTTATGCAAGGGGCACAAACACATATTGTGTTCAGTATACTCAGTAGATATATAAATACCACTTCATTCAGCATTTTTAGCCTAGGTAGATCATTTTTAATTGTCATTTGAAAAGTAGTTCACAAGGCAAAAGGTGTGGACACTCCTGGTGTGTGTCATCTTTTAACTTTTGAAGTTGATTCATTCTTCATTTGTGTTTTTTTTTTTTTTTTTTCCTGAACAAAATTCACATTGTCGAACTGCACATGTCAATGTGATGGTGTTTGTGTTGAGTTATTGGTTGTCACACATGCGGATATCAGTTGCTGACATTCTTCTGTTAAAATAAAAAGATTGAAATATTAAATACAGTTCTAAGCCATGTTACCATTTATATATACCTGCTTTCAGAATTTTCTGAAGGCTTCTACCTCCATTCTGAACACAGTGGCTCTGCTCTGAAGCAGCTGTGATGTGGACGAGAAGGTTTCCAAGACTCTGTTTGTACTTTTAAAACATAAATCGATCTAAGCTTTACTCGAAAGCACTTTGTCTGTCACTCATTACATTGCATTTTACAATACAAGCGATACCTTCCAGGAGAGTGTTTTTCAGAGATGCAGCTGTCAGGCAACGACGCCCTCACTCTCAGAAAATAATAGAAGTCACTGGCATTCAGGTTGAGTAAACCTACAGCGGACGTTTTATGTTGCTTTGACTATCGATCCTAAAAATAGTGAACGAGTGAGACCCCAAAAGAAAGTTGCTGCTGCTGTTACATTTCACTCATTGTCAGTCATTATTTTTAATTTTTATGCTAAGCTGTGGCACTAAATGCAGTGAATCCTGCATTTGTGAAATGTTAATTGTGAAACTTTACATAAGCTCAATATATCGTATGTGTAGCCTTTTGTACATGTGCATCAGTGTCACCATTGTTGAAAAAAGAAACTAGAAAAAAGACAAATCAACAAAAAAACACATGTTGACAAGTTATTCTTCAATGCAAAAATGTTTTAGATACAATTTGTTTAAAATGCTTATTTTGGATTGAGAAAACTCTTGAGACCTTCTTTTAGCCACTGACACACTTGATAACAGCATGGAAGGTGATGGCACTGCTGCTCTACTGGGTCCAAACCTCTGAAGCATGCTTTAGCAAAGATAACACCAAATATAATCAGATAGAATTTCAATCAAAATCTATCAGATACGTTTGAACATTGTTTGATTTGAAGTCAAACTGAACCTGTAGTTTTTGTAGCCTTTTCATGAATGATGGGTCTGTTAAAACTTTGGTTAAACTTTGTTTGTATGGATTTGATTCTGTTTCTAGCTCAAGCTGGGCTCACTCCATACCCTGCAGTTGTCTTATGACCCACAGGATAATTGGATTACTCTTTATTCGTTCGTGTCGACGCTATGATCCACTGACAGAAGTAAATTGCAGCTTGGTTTGCGTCCTCATTTTGAGTCTTTTGGTGTGTTCGACATCTGCCAAACCCTCCAGGGTCAAAGGATGACTCTTCCACCAGCAGAAATTTCTGTCATCACCCGCAGATTTAGAGGCTCCTGACCCCAGTCAATGATTCTGTTTAAAGGAACGAAGGTGAGATAGGGGTCTCCAACTGACTCTTGAAGAACAGTGATCTTTTTCCTGTTGCTGTTTCTCATGAAGCTGCATTCATCCCAGTCGTTGTTAGTCTGGATTTTCATTTTAGGAACTACACAGGTGCTTGTCGCTTGACTGGAGTCTTCAAGCCTCACACATGTAAATTCATTTTGAACAAGCCCTCAGCCCTCAGCTAATAATGCAGCCATTTGAAAAGTGGAGAAAATGCATCGAGGGAACAAAAGAGACTTTTACTTGAAAAACCAGCTGTTTTTTTCTCTGTGTGTGCTTGTACATAATAAATGACATGACGAACTACAGGAACCAAACACTGACATTTCAGCGCGGGAGTTGGAGATTAATTCCAGCAAATCTTACGACCTCGTAGATGTTGTCTGTGAAACAGTTGTGGAATATAGATATTTTCAATGTGCTCGGACCCGTGTTAGCTATTTATTTATTTGTGCACGCTCACGTGCTCATGATGTGCATTGCTGGCCCTTCAGGGTTTCATGAGTACACTTCATCCAACCTGTGACCTTTTCCCCTTATGCACAAACACCTTGCCCTCAATAAACAGCCTGATTCTATCCCATATTTTCTCATACCTGTAGATTTATTCTATTGTCTGAATTACTTTTTTCCTTGTAGGTGAAGTTACAAATTATACACTTCCAACAGTTGACTAGTAACTGAGCCCAAAAATTCTACCTGCTGCAAATTTGTAATATAGCAAGCTTCTAATAGTTTGTCCTTTGTTCTGGTGTCCTTCGTTGCTTTCCAGTTCTTCCCTTTTGTGCAGAAATACACCAGAAAAGCCCCTAGACAATAATTGAGATATTGCATAGGCCTCCTCTGAACTTCCATGACAACTTTGCTGTAATTAAATCTTTCCCTGATTCACATCCTCTGAATGTCAGAATTTCATTTGTGGTGCTTTGAAAAACAGGGGGAAGTGCTATGCTGTCGTGCTTCTTTTCTTCTTCTTTTTCCTCTTTGATTTACACACCACCGCACCTTAAAGCAGATCTTTCATTCATAGATCAGTGGGTCTATGTTTTGGGGAGGGAAATAGGGACAATTGTGAATTGACTGTTTATTGACACCTCAGAGCTTATTTCTGTCCTCAGCTGTACAAGTTCTGCAGTTACTATGTAGTTCATCTGGCCTAGATTTTGAGTCAAGAAATGAATATGCGTTTTCGGAGTCACAATAGTGTTCTCTTTGCCCAGGCCAAACAACCAAGGTATTTTCATCCACCTCATATCCCACAGCTCTCTCTTCTACGGCATACTCAAAACCTGTCTTTGGAAAAGCGGGAGCGATGGAATGTTCAACATTACACTTTGGTATATTTTAGAGAACCAAATTGAGTTTGTTGTATTTTTTTACGCATCTAATATGCAGTGTGCCCTTCGCTTTCTGCTAAAAATTCTTGGCACCCAATTGTGATTTTAATGATTTTTAGTGAGCAGTCACTGGACTATTTCTGCTGGACTGTTTCTTTCTGCTGCTACAGGACATATGGTTGCAATACACTTATTTGCAATTCTGTGTACATATCCCTCCTGTGTATATCTATTTTTGTGTATTGTATATAATTTAGACATATATTTTGACTTTTTTGAAAATGAGACTCGTCCATTCATGAATCCTAAATATAGAGTCAACCCTTTGTTGTTTCAACAGCCAATGTAGTAAAAGTTTTGACAATGGCCTTGATATTCACATCAAAAATATTTCTCATGGTCAAGGGTGTTAGAATCAGTGTTTTATGTAACTCCTGTTTTCCAGTTATAACACACACACACACACACACACACACACACACATATATATATATTTATATATATATATATATATATACACAATATATATATATATATATATATATATATATATATATATATATATATATATATATATATATATATATATATACACATATATATATATATCTCTCCACATATCTCTCTGAGTATTTATCAAAAAA
>CAAKHD010004982.1:0-12874 GCA_901007705.1 Fistularia tabacaria | reverse complement strand
GGATATATAGATATATATATATATATATATATATATATATATATATATATATATATATATATATATATATATATATATATATATATATATATATATATATATATATATATATATATATATATATATATATATATATATATATACACATCCATCCATTCATCTGTCCATGCATCCATCTTCGAATGCTGATCAAAGATCAGGTCACGGGGGAAGTAGCCAAAGCAGACATGCCATACTTCCCTCTTCCCAGCCACCTGGTCCAGCTCTTCAGGGGGATCCCTGAAGAGGCATTCCAGGCCAGCCCAGAGACATTGGCCCTCAAGCATGTCCTGGGTCTTCCCCTGGGCCTTTTCTCGGTTGGACATGCCCGGAGCAACTCACCAAGGAGGCGTCCAGGAGGCATCCTGACCAGATGCCCGAGCCACCTCATCTGGCTCCTCTCTATGCGGAGGAGCAGCGGCTCTACTCCGAGTTCCTCCTGGATGGCCGAACTCCTCACTCTATCTCTAAAGGAGAGTCCAGACACCCTGCTGAGAGAAAAGCAACTTTGCTTGGATCCGTGACCTTGTTCTTTGGGTGAGAGTAGAAATCAGTCCAGTAAATTGAGTGCTTTGCCTTTTGGCCTTCTTCACCACAACAGATCAACGCAGAGTCTGCATCACTGCTGACATTTCACCGATCTGCCTTTCAATCTCCTGATCCATCCATCTCTCACTTGTGAACAAGACCCCGAGATATTTGAACTCCTCCACTTGAGGACGGACCCATTCCTCAACCCGCAGTGGGCACTCCAGTTTTTTCCGGCTGTGAACCATGGTCTCGGATTCGGAAGTGCTGATCCCCATCGCGGTAGGTTCATATTTGGCTGCAAACCAATCCAGCAAGAGCTGGAGATCATGGTTCGATGAAACCAACAGAACCACATCGTCTGCAAAAGGCAGAAACCCGATCCTGAGGCTACAGAACAAGATCCCCCTGACATCTTGGCTGCGCCTAGAAATTTTGTCCATAAAAGTAATGAACAGATTAATGAAAAACGGCAGCCCTGGCATTGCATAGAGCTGGTCCATTGTTCCAAGAGCAGGACGAAAACAACACTACTCGTCCTGGGTCCGAGGTTCAACGACTGGGCGGACACATGAAATGCGGGAATCCACTTTTATTTTAAATTTGATTTCTTTTTTGAAACTTCACAGTCATTGGAGTTAATGGTTTATTTGTGGCTGACATTACCATTAAACACTGTGATCAAAATATAAAGGTGATGTTGATCTCTTTTAGGAGGACTGTGCATTCTACTCAGTGTCTTGATTTCACACAACCTTATGAAAATCAAATTGGTGCTCTCAGCACTCCTATCCACAGAAGCTAGAATCAAATGGTGTATAACTAATAATATTGATATAACATAAAAATGTAGCAATATCATCAATACAGTATATTAGATCGGACATTATAAAGAGCTGATCAGTCATGTCTCATCAAGTGCCTTGCTGTCGCACCAATACTTGGATTTCTCCCCCGTCAGGATCTATTTTTTGGGCTTTGAATGACGCTTCACCTAAAGTCACCATCAGAAAGAGGAGCTCATTCTAATATGCAACCATTAAAACAGTTTTACCTGCAATCCTCGGTCTCCAAATACACAATTACTTAGACTAACACTATTATTATTATTGGGAAACATAAAGTGACAGTTTTGTGTGTCTGTTTTCAAAATGTTTGTTTTGTTCCCATCTAGGGTCTATTTATTTGCTCTTCTTTTGTACTTTATCTCCCTTTACATCAGTACACTTGATTTCCACTTGCTAGTTTTTCTTCCTCATATACTTTTAATGTACTTTGTTTTTTTCTAATGTCAATCACTCCCTCCTAGTTTTTCATGTACCCAGCGCTATACATTCCCAAGGACCAATCCCTTCCAAGCACAAATTCCTAACCTTTGGTCACATTCATCTCTGTGGTATGCAGAAATACATGGCTATTACCATGCCCATTGCCATAATTATCTGTTTTGCAATGTGCTGCCTCTGTGGCTTGAGATAAACAGAGAGGCTGATTAAGCAGAGGGAAGGACATTGATTCCTATTGACAAGTACCCTCACAGTCCTTATTATTATATGGATGTAAATGAGGGTTTTCCAATGTGTTTAACAACTGCACACTGAAAAAGGACAAGCATTATCCTGTCTGGAAGGCACATATTCTTCACAGTGGGCAATGGGACTTTCAGCTATTGTGATATTTGAAACTAAAGGCAAGGGGAAGAGATGCTGAGATGAAGACTGGTAGTGTTTTCATTGAGTGACTGACAGTTCAAGGTATCCAAGGTCAAGTGAGTTTCTAAAAAAATAACTCTAACAACAGGCTAATGTGTTCTCAGTGCGATGCATTCTGGAAAAAATGACCTTGAAATGTCTACCTACATTCATTGGATTCAAAACAACTTACTCCTGTTTTTTCTTGCTTCTAGCGGTCAGATGGCCCCCACAAATCACGACCGGATACAGAAACTGAGGCATGAGTTTCAGCAGGCAAGACAGGAGGAAGATCACGAGGATCACGTGCCATCTCAAAGCCTGAATAGATCCTGGGTAAGTGTCATATATTTTACATGCCACTGATTGACAGAATATATCTTCATGTAACAAATTTGAATTTTATTTCCATCACACAGTAAAACTCCATGTTTAGAAAAATAAATAAAAGTAATTTTAAATAAAACCAAACTAAATGAAATAAGCAAATACAATAAATAAAGCTGTGTTGCTTCCTAAAGAGTGTCTGATGATCAAGCCTGCAATTTAGAACTTGGTTTGTTGAATGCTACTGTAAAATACTAGCTATGTTTTGGGGATATTTTTACGATGGTATTTGAGCGACATTTTTAAATGATTGCATTATCGCTCCACACTTCTTCTGTTATCTGTAATGAAATTAAAATTATACAGTATTCTTTATTCATTTCTGCTCCTGTCATTAGTGTGAATTTCAGGTTTAACCCCAGACAAACATCAAAACACCTTTCTTTTATTCACTTTGCCATGCATTTGTCAAACTTGCAGCAATTTGAAAGAGCTTGGTTGATGACAAAAGAAATTTTTCTTCACCTACCGTTGTGTTAGATTGAGAGTAGAGAAACTGAATGCAGAGTGAGGCACATTTTCCTGTAGTTTACTGTCATAAAATGGATTTTATTGTTTTAAATGAAAGTTGTGAGAACACTTTGCTTTGAGTAGGTCTCCTTTCTCCTGCAACAGCAGTGGGATCGACTTCTTATAATTGGGGGGGAAATCAGAGAATTTTATTCATAATATGTCCAGAAATTATTGCTGTCATTCCTCCATGTGTGCTTGAAAAGTTACTGTTGGTTAAGTGAAAATTCACAAATTCACTCTTACCCTCAATGCACTTTTCCGCTCTTAGATTGCTGAGTGTGTATTGCGAGTGGGGATGGTCTAATGCGCAGGGGTCGGCAACCCAAAATGTTCAAAGAGCCATATTGGACCAAAAAACAAAAACAAATCTGTCTGGAGCCGGAAAAAAATTAAATACTAACTATATTTTCATAAGTTATTTTATAAGTCCTATACACAGGCTGTAAGTGCATGCTAGCTATATTAGCCTACTATCAAAACGACTAAGTCCTACTCCTGTTTCTGAAGTCTGAAAAAAGGTGCTCTGATATTTTGATGGATGAATCCTTCATGTCGTCACCGTCCGTGAACGGGTTTCCACGCTTTATGATCTCTCGGGCTGCAACAGAACTTGCAGCAGCAGTGGAGTGTGGAGATGCAAATCCACTACTTAAATCTACCTTTGCGCTCCTCCAATGTCTCCAGAAGTACCGCAATTGCACTTTTTTGCTCACTCCCAACTGGGTGGTCGGCTGCAAATTAAGCCTGCCTTCCCTGGAAATGTCTTTCCAAATTACTCTCTGTTGTTCGACAACTTAATAATAAGAATGGATACTTTATTAATCCTTCGTGGGGAAATTTGTTCTCTGCATTTAACCCATCATGGATGAACCATGAGCAGTCGGCTGCCGTTGACCAGTGCCAGGGGAGCGGTCAGGGGTTCAGTGTCTTGCAAATGAAATACCTGGTCAAGAGCTCTTATGGAGGCTGTGCATTAAGAGATAAAATTTGGAAGAGTGGCCAACCGATTTTTCGTTGAACAATGTTCATCTAACTGCCCAAGAAGGAAAACCTCAAAGAAGGTTCCACCACCTTATCAAAAGTCTCATTTTTTTTCACAGAAGTAAACTTTTACTGAAGCTTATTGTTGTAAGGCTGAAATAGACAAAGAACACTCATTGCTGAGGGACAAGCTAGGTTTGTTGAGGGCAGAAGTACAAGGGCACAGATAGGTAACATCAGAGGGCTGATCGAGAAGTTCAGGGAGTGCAATATTCCACTTTACACGTGCTTCATTGATTAGTCAAAATAATTGAATTGGGTTAGCAACAGTCAACTCTGGAATATCATGATTGAGATGGATTTTCTTCAACACCTCACTCTAATTGCACAACTGTACGAAGGCCGTCAATCGACCATGAGAACAATAGTCGGTGATACAGAATGGTTCAACATCGAGAGAGGGGTCATACAAAGTTATATTCTGTAACCATATCTTTATAACATTATGCAGAATAGATAATGAGAGAAGTGAAGAAGGAGTTCAAGGGAGGGGTAGAGATTGGAGAGGAGAGAGTGCACAACCTCACATTTGCAGACTGCACAATTCTCATCTGTAACAGGAAAAAGAAGCTAATGGAGATAGTCTCTAATAATGACTCTTGTCCGCTATGCAGTCTTGCCCCCTAATGAGGGACAAGAGTGCAGAGCAAGATCTTCTTTTGAAGATGAAGAAAACAAAAAATCATCGTCTTTGACACAGACCGGAAGTATACAAATCCCTTCATTGTTAGCGGTGAGTAGATCGAGGAAGTATATGGGGCGGCGAGCAAGACACTGCACACCTAACTGCTCCCCTGGGACTGGTAGGCGGCAGCCCGCTGCTCATGGATGAACCGTGAGCAGTTGGCTGCCGATGATGGGTTAAATGCAGAGTACGAATTTCCCCACGAGGGATGAATAAAATATACATTACATTATTATATATTATTTTATCTGCCTCATGTCGACAATCTCCAACAAGGAACACAGATGACCTGGAATTAGAAAATGATTGAAGAAACGAAGGGAAGCGGAAAATGACAAACACTTGGAGAAGCAAAATGATCAGCCATTGCACGTATGGAAGCAAGTCCTGGAACATGCATAACACTGAAGATGGTATTGAGTGTGGTATTAATCAGAATCAGGAGCGGACGCAACAGGCTGCATGCGAGGTAGACATCTGCACTACTGTTGCTGCAGAGTACTGCAGACACCAAGGTCAGAAAGATAACATCTGGGTTCTGTACAAAACTAGAAGCAAGCTGACACTTCGGAACTCCATTAAGGAACAGGCTCTATGTTCTTTTGGACATGTGATTCTATGTGCACTGGAAAAAAACAATCATCACGGGCAAGACAGTAGAGAGGCGGAAGAGAGGCTGCCCACCTGTGCCGTGGCTGAAGGACATCAGAGAAATGATAGGGTTGAGTCTGACGGTGGCAGTCAGAGTTGCAGAAGACAGGAAGGAATGGCAAAAGATCTTGGAACCACAGCATTGCATACTGTGACACCTGACTAAGAAGAAGAAACAAAACTCAGCAGACTGGAGGAGTTGTCAACTTTTTATTTTTTTTTTGTAGGTGGACAAAGAAAAATTCAAGTTGTTTGTGTTCTTGAGCAGTTTTGAATTGTTTTCACGTATTTCATTATCAGAAAGTCAATTAACTTCAGGTTATTATGACAAGCAATTGTAAAAGTTCCCTTTCTTATAATTGGTACACAACAAATTCAATCATCAAAAAGTAGAATAGAATAAGGACGATGGAATAAGTTCAATGTATAACTGTAAATAGTTAGGGGCATTAGCGCTACAGGTTGCTAGTCAGGTCTAGTGGTACTTAAAGTTTGTAAACATCGAAAAGCACAATTCATAAATTAAGGTATGCATGCGCACAAATAAGAATACAAGCGAACAATAAAAATGGCCTACTCGTGATTTCTATAAACTGTTGCCAAATATTGTGTGACAAAATGGAAATATTTCACACTTGACAGAATATGGCAATGGCATGGGTTAATTTTTCCCTGGCTTTGTCACTGTGAAACAGTCTAGTCGCTACTTCTACCCTTGAGGCGGTCAAGGTATCACACAACCATATCAACTGTTTCGTAAAGGGAATTGTGTGTGTGTGTGTGTGTGTGTGTGTGTGTGTGTGTGTGTGTGTGTGTTGTGTTGTGTGCGTGGATGTGTTTGCCTGTGTTTTTGTTTTTTTTTTTTGTTAATGCACACTTTAATAGGAATGCTCTGTTCTACACTTGGAAATTGAGGTTAGATACAACATTTAACCGTTTCAATGGTATTTTCTGTCTTGACATATCTGATTTGATGGATGTTGTAGACCAGTGATGGGATGGAGACACAGAGTGGACGCCATTCAGTCATGGGGGAGGTTTGGGTCCAGCATCAGCCACAAGAGGACAATGACGCTTTTCTTCAAGCTCAGAGAGCCTACAGTTCCTTGCCAAGGTGAGACCTTATCCTGCATTCTTTAAATCATCACTCTAACCTGTCATTGATTACAGCCGTCCTACTTTTTCAGATAATCACATTTTGACTTTTCATAGTTATATATTTCCTCATTTCAGCTCACAGTATATTTAGCCTATCATACTCGGTACCAGCAAAGCCATTCAGCAGAATCATCTCTCTGATTAGACATAAACGGGATTTCTGAAATATACATTGAACTAAAAAAAAAATCACAACTAAATAGATAAACAAAGATTTTGAGTTAAAAAAAATCCCTTTATTCAAATGCAGGGATTTGACAAGAATACCTTCAAAGGGAACACGTAAAGGGACTCAGTTTAGCTTAATAGCAGTTTAACCTAATGGCAGCGGCAGTGAGATCAACTTAAAATGAGAATATCAGCCCAGAGAATATCAACTCGCTGTTATCGTCAACAGTACACAAAACGACTCTAAGTAGAAATGGAGTCCCCTGGGTTGTTAGTTCATGAAAAGACATCAAAGTCCACCTCTAAGGGAGTCTCAATCAATGTGTTTAGAATTATCACTGGATTCTCATTCCCTTGGTCACAAGCCTTATTTTTCCGGGTCTGCCAAATGGCTAATTTGGCAGAGCCAGACAAAAATCTTACATAACTGATACCCGCTTGTTATGTTTTGAATACCCCAGAGCAAAAAAAAAAAAGAAAGTAAAGGTAACCCTCAGACCAAGACACACACCTGTCAAGAAACTAAACGGTGGCAGCAGCTCCGGGGCATTCAATAAACAAATGAGGCCACAATTCAGGCTGTGAACAGGAAGCACCCTGGCCCCCACATGGATTCTAGCAAATTGAAAATGGGAATTCTGATGGTTCTTTCAAAAATGGGTTTCTTCTTGCTACTCTTCCATAAAGGCCAGATTTGTGAAGTGCACGACCACTGTCCTATCGACAGATTCCATGAGCTGTAGATCTCTGCTGTTCGTCCAGAGTCACCATAACCCTCGTGGCCGCATCTCTGATCAGTGCTGCCCTTGTTCGGCCTGTAAGTTTAGGTGGACTGCCATGTGTTGGTAGGTTTGCAGTTGTGCCATGCTCTTTCCAATTCCAGATGATGGCTTGAACAGTGCTCTCTGAGATGTTCAAAGGTTAGGAGACTTTTTATGGCCTAACCTGCTTTAAACTTCTCTACAACTTTGGCCCTGAACTTTCTGGTGTGTTCATTGGACTTAATGGTGCTGTCTAGTCTTTAATATTCTCCGAGCAAACATCTGAGGCCATAACACCAAAACACAACAGCTGTATTTCTACTGAGATTAAATTCCACACAGGTGGGCTCTATTTTGTTTTTAGGTCAACTTTAGATTATTCAGCAATCATCAGGCAATTTCTGAATGACATTTGTTGCACTCGGAGGAAAAAGGGGCTGAATACTTTTGCAAACAGCACTTTTTGTTTTCTTTTTGCAAGCCACTGTACCTTCACTTGCGATGGGGCTTGAAGGTTGAGAACCTTGACACAAGTTACGTAGAGGTCTTTTTTATCCATAGCTTAAAACTCCTTCAAGCTTGGGGTTTTGAGGGTGAGTAGTAGTCTCTCTTTCCTCCCACTCCCCAATCTGTGGCAGGATAGTCAACGAGGGGAACCTGTAGTTGACGTACTCGTTCCATGACTCGAGGTTCGGAGTAATCTGTCGCAACCCATTTAAGGTAGGCTGGAAGGGCATTGCAGATTTCCTTGGTAAATCCACTCTGGCAACCAACCTAACAGAGTTGATGCAACCAGATTCCCTTAGTTCATCCAAAGACGAAGGGATTAGCTGCAAAAGATGACCCAGCTTTGCAAGGCCAGCCCTGCTGAGGCTGAGACAGAGGCCTGGAGAAACACAAAGACTGGGACCTCATAAAATTATGAGGAAGCATTTGTCGTCAGCATAAGCGCACAGACTAAAGGAGTGCTCCTGTCCTCTTGGCCCTGGCAAAAGAAAGCTGTTGAGCGAATTCCAGAGCCAAGAGAGCAAAGGTTCGAAGGCTAAAGCATAGAGTTGCCCAGAGATGGGGCAGCCTCTTATTTCATGTTGAAAAGAAATAGGCTAGCTCAGCCCTGCTCCAATTTTGATCAAACATTGTGCACTATGTTAAAGTAAAAGCAACCAGGATATGTATTTGTTCACAAAACGCAAAAAGCTGCAAGTACCAAAAACAAGTACTCATGTCCGTAGGATTGATAGTGACTCTGACTCTAGGTAACTTCAAACAAAGCATTAGGTTTTGCTGTGCAGTAGATCTTTAAAGGTTGAAAAAAAAAAAGAACTCGGGCATTCATATCGTTGTCATATGTGAAGCGATCTGACCCAAATGCAAGGACACTTCCAGGAAACAAGGTATTCAAGGGCTTGATTGAAGTAGTGAGGTCTGTGCTGGGTCCAGATTGAGGCAGGACGGCGCTGGAACTCTAAGGGGGACTCGAAAGGGGGGCAGCCAGCGAGACATATACCTCTGGACCCAGGAGTGGGAACCTAGCGAGGACGGGGCGAGACATGGGAACCCGGTGAGACATGGGAACCTAGCAAGGAAGGGGCGAGACGTGGGTTAGGGTGTGCGACATTCTTGCTTGTGTTTGCTATCTATGTCTGTATGTGTATGTATATATGTGTATGTGTATATTGTGTATGTTGTGTATATTGTGTATATATGTGTGTATATATTATATTATATGTAGGTATCGGTCTGTGTATGTATATACAGTATGTATGTATATGTGTGTGGGCATGTATGCATTTATATATGTGTGTATATGTCTTTCCTAACTGTTTTTTTTTTTCTTTTCTTTTCTATTGTTGCTGCTGCAACACCCGAATTTCCCCTATGGGGATCAATAAAGTATTATCTTATACCAATCTGGCAACAACAGGCTGGCAACAGGCTCTCTTTATCCTCAGCCCAACAAGGCCGAATGAATCCCGCCTGCTGGATTTCACTCTTGCATGGCAGCCGGATTCCAACAATCCTAGAGTCGGAGAAAACAGGACCTGACCAGCCTCCCAGTCCTTCCTCAATATTTTTAGTTTAATTTTCAAGATTTTTGACAATCTTTCTTATTTTGAACAATGAATTGGATGGATATATTGTTGACAGATCACATGGATCTGCGCCCTGCCGACTCCTCACCATAAATTCAAAGAGCGAAATAAGTTTTGTTTCTTCTATTCTAACTTTTAATAGAAACGTCTATCTTTTAGGGGTTTGTTATTGAAGTGCCGAGATGACTTGACTCATTGGCTGGGAGACAGGACTAATACAGATGTAACTAAATGATAATCCGACAAACCATCTGGAAGTATGTTCCACTTAAATAGTTGTGGTCGGAGGGTCTTGAAGACGTAAAACCTGTTGAGTTTGGCTGCTAACGCTTGATCCCCACAGGTCCTGACCCAAGTGTACTATTTGTTTCATGGGTTTTTTCATCCTCTATGTTCCCTTCAAGTCATGAAATACATGACCAAAGATATGACAGCTTGGAGGGTCTGAGATGATGCTGGATGGGGCTCCCAACCTATTCTGTCGACAATATTATCTAGGATGTGATTACAATTTTTTCCCCACCACAACATTTTCTTGCTGGTATTTAGACAGTACATTCTTGAGAGTAGGGAACACGCCTACTCTCTCTGCACCACTGTTCGGTGCATATAACTAAACTGGACGAAAAAGAAGAAAGCAGGGGTGGTGAAAGACTAGGACTAATACATGATCGTGTTACTTGGTTACCTGGTCCTTCCACTTCCTTAAAAGTATAATGTGTTTTTTAAACTATATTGTTTCTTTTTATCCAAAGGGTCAGGATTTGCCAGTTTGCTGAGGACATTGAAATATAATGAACATTGCTGTGTCACTCAAGGAATCAGTACCTTTAGCTTTCTTATGGAAGGTTTGATCAAAAGTCATCGATGTCATCTAGGGAGTACATATCATTTATGTTCTTATTGCTACCACAAAACAATATCTGACTCTGGTCCCACACTGCACGTTGTCTCCCTCGCTTATCTGGCTTTCCGACTCAGCCTTATCCAAAGTAATTATTGCATATCATTTGTGCAACCAGAAGCACTTGTAGGCTCTCCTGCTTCTGCTGCTGTCAAGGAAGGAACAGTCTTACTTTCAGAAGCGTCCCACTTCATAATGGAAATGGGGGATTTGTGGTACATGCTCATAATATGCTCACAGAGTCCTCATTATTCGGCGCAGAGCTTTGTTTCACTGGACTGTGGGCGCAGTAGCAGCAGGCGGGGCGGCACCAGTATTGGCCATAACGGGCTTGGTGACGCTGGGCTCGGAAGCACCCGCAGCGACAGCGAATGAAACGAGACAACACATGAAGTGAAATTGTCGCTGTTGCTGATTTAACATTTTAATTTTATTCTTTTGTAAACATAATATTCTTAAATCCCGCACGATTAGTGAAGAACAAGGTTTTATGTATTTATACACTGCTGCTGTGCTACTTTTGTTGGTAAGTTGCCTTTACTGGCCAACTTTACTGCTTCTCACGATTTCAATCCCTTTATTCAGATACATGAATTGTTCCTCCCCTTTGCTTTGCTGTCTCCTAACAGTCCTAATCAGGTTGATAGAAACATCTTGCCACTGTATCTGTGGTTTTGTGGTGCACACAGGCACATTATCAATGTCGTCTGTACAAGTTAGACCAATCTATGCATTCCTTTCATATATGTTATCTGCTGGCATCTCATGTGAATTGACACTTGTTTCCCACCCTTCCCGCTCTTTAACTTCTCTGGGAAAGTTCATGTGTCTGGTCAAAGAAGCATAGAGACATAGGTTGGATACGCATTCCTCAAATAATTGCATAATTTAGTATGCAGCTGCATGAGTTCAGTATTGAAGTTTGACCCAGCAAAGCTCCCTTGTAACTTATGACTTCGACCCACCTCTTCATTAAAGAGCCTAAGTCATAGACGACCGGATTACTTAACACAAGGTACAAGGTCCTCTAACTATTTTGGAAGGTAATTATTCTCTAAAAACAGCAATCCTTTGGTGCCAGCCATTTAGCTAAAAGGGGACATTTCCCTCAGTAGTAAAGAAAATCCCTTCCTCAAGAGCTTCAAATAGAAAGCATTGTGGCTTGTTATCTGATGACACCCAGTCTAAGCTTGCTGTCTGGGATGTGAGGATGCGAGAAACCCTAATGAAGGCTTGTTTTTTTTTGAGTGGGATTAGCATTGACAGCCAGCAAAGGGTGAGAGGGGTGGAGGGAGAAACATGTGTTAGGAGGAGAGAGAAAGAGAGACAGAGAAACCACTGATAAGCCCAAAGGAGTCCCGAAAAAACACAGACTCAGCTGTGATCAAGATCCAAGTTTTCGGTTAACTGACTGAAATGTCAGTCGCTTGCCCTCTAAATTCATTAAGGTCCAGCATTACAAAAAAACTCCAGTGGTATTTCAGAGAGGAAACTTTGCACCGGTTTTATAGAAAGTGTATTTGCGTGATATATTATGTTTTTCCAAGTATTGTGTGACAGGAGTATCCCATCACTTCCCTCTGAAAATCCTACTATCAATCAACCCTGTGACACATTCTGACACGGGTGTTGAAGTGATGAGAGAACTTGCTGCCGATACAATCCTGTGGACGGGTGCCATATTTGCTGGTGTCTCATCTCTACCTAATCTTTCTCCTGAAATCTTTCCATTTCTATTTACTTTCAGAAACCAAACTGTCATCTAGCCTGCCTTCTTGTGAGACGGGCATGTCTGTTTTCTAACAAACACCTCCCTCGTGAGGTGCCTCGCCGGAGTGTAAATCCTTTGTGTCTCACCCAGACAGCAAATTCCATGCATTTCAGCTTTCGGTCCTCTGCACTGCTGCCAAATATCCTGATACTGAGTGCAGAGCAAATTAGTGCCCTTGAATCACAGATGGGCAGGACATGATTGTATTCTGATTAGTCAACAAATCTCTTAAAAGAATGTACTTTCACCACCACCATGCAAATGATCCATGCGTTGAATAAGGTTGATGCAAAGGCTTGATTATTAGATAAACTTGGAAATTGTTATTATCATAAAATATGTTCCTGTCAATGAAAACATGTTCCATTTTTATGCTGTGTGTGTGTGTGTGTGTGTGTGTGTGTGTGTGTGTGTGTGTGTGTGTGTGTGTGTGTGTGTGTGTGTGTGTGTGTGTGTGTGTGTGTGTGTGTGTGTGTGTATGTGT